>VSMD01073801.1:0-42406 GCA_008750895.1 Mirza zaza
TAAGGTCCCTGCTCCATCAGGTGGCTGGACATGGCGGGGAGGGGGAGGGGAGGTCTTCAGGTGGCCTGGGGGTGCTGCGTGGGGCTCACCTCCAGTGGCTGCCACGAGAGGATGTTGTCCAGGTCTTGTTGCTTCCGGAACTCCACCTGCTGCTGGGACACGGCGGGAGCTAAAGACTCTGCCTGTCACAAAGGCCTCTGCGGGGCACCTGGCGACACCAGGCCAGGTCCCTCTGCCCGCAGCAGCCGAGATCCTGCCAGATCTAGCATACCTAGGACAGCCCTGGGGATGGGGACAGGAGGAGGGCTGGGGGGACCCGCGTCTGATGGAGAAAGGGTCCGAGGAGGAAGGAAGAAGCATGAGAATGGGGCAGGGCGGGAGTCCCTGCTCTTTGTCCTAATCCCCCCCACCCCCCGCCCCCCAACCCCCCCACCCCACCCCCACCCCACCCCCTGCGGCTCGTGGGACACCAAGGCTAACAGAGCCTCACCTGCCGGAGCATGTTCTCAGATTTCTGCAGGTCAAAGTTCCGAGCTGCAAGAAGAAGATGGGATGAGAAGAGACTCAAGCCTGGATCTAGAATGAGCCACCTCCTGAAAGCTTGTGAGGGACATAGCGGGGGTGTCCCCAGCCTGTTCCTCCTGAGGATATATTAAGGGGCTGGAACACATAGAGGGTTTTTGTTGTTTTTTGAGACAGGATCTCACTCTGTCACCTGCGCTAGAGAGCAGTGGCATCATCATACCTCACAGCAACCTCAAACTCCTGGGCTCAAGTGGTCCTCCTGCCTCAGCCTCCTGAGTAGCTACAACTACAGGCATGCCCCACCATGCTCAGCTAATTTTTTCTATTTTTAGTAGAGACAAGGTCTCGCTCTTGCTCAGGCTGGTCTCGAACTCTTGACCTAAAGCGATCCTCCTGCCTCAGCCTCCCAGAGTGCTAGGATTACAGGCGTGAGCCACAGCTCCTGGCCTGGGAATTTTTTTTTTTTTTAAAGCAAAGATTTTTAATTCTCTAGGAGACTTTGGGGGACCCTTGATTTCAACTTTCCAGTTATTTTTAAACTGTTCATTCTAGAGGCTGATCTAGCCTATAATATTTGATGTCTCCCCCCAAAGAAGCAGAGACACCCCCACCACACGCACAGTGTTAGGGGTAGTGAGAAGCATGGGATTTTGAATCAAACCAACTTGGGCTTAAATTCTTGTTTTGCCATTTTATTTCCTGTGCAACGTTGAGCAAGTCACTTACCTTCTCTGAGCCTTAGTTTTTTAAAATCTGTTAAATGAGAATAATGTCTTTTTCCAATTATTTAAAGAAGAACATGAAAAAAAGTATGTAAAGGGCTTGGCACAGTATGCGGCTCACAGTAAGTTCTCAATCAATGGTAGCTATTGTTGCAATTACTTATTTTGAAGCAATAGATACACTTTAATTGAAAACGTAATGCTCTATTTTGGAAATGCTATGGAATTTGGCATTGATGAAGCTGCAATGAAATGCAGGGTCAGACATTTTCAAATAGAAGGGGCTTGAGATGCTCTCCAGACCACCTTTGCTCTGATCATGAACCTCCAGAAATAACTATGGAGGCCACCAGCACAGCCTTGATTACCTCCCGTGATGGGGAGTTCACTACCTCAGCAGGCAGCCCAATCCATTCCTCAGCCACTCTGAGCACAAATCTGCCCCACAATGATTCCAGCCTCATCATCAGAGATCAAACAAATATATGTAATAATTTGTCAATGTGGCAACCCCACAAATATTTGAATTTGAGCCATCAAGTTCACCTGCTTGATTCTTGTTCTGGACTATATATTTATTCTAATCCTCTTTTGTGTTAACACTGTCCAACAGAACTTTTTGGGTCAACGCTGTCCAAGAGAACTTTCTGTGATGGTGGAAATGTCTTCTTATACCTGAGAAGCTTAATTCGGCACCCACTAGCTGCCTGTGGCTATGGAGCCATTGGAATGTGACAAATGGGACTGAGGACCTGAAGTTTTAATTTAATTTAATTTTAATAGTTGTATGTGGCTAGAGGCTACCAAATGGTACAGTTTTATATACTTCAGGGATTTTAAGATTTTTGCTGTACAGATTTTGTGTATTCTAGGTTAAATCCCTGGATATTTTATGGGCTTAGTTGCTATGTTAAATGGTATCTTATTTTTAAAGTTTGCAGCTGGATATCTCTATGCAGAGGCATGCTATTGATTTTTATATCTGCCATTAATGCTGAACTTTCTTTTTACTTCTAGAGCTTTTCTGTAGATCCTGTTGGTTTTCAAGGGAGATGAGCAATTTATCTGCAGATATTTTAACTCTTTCCTTCTAGTCCTTACACCAATGACTATTTTTTCTTTCCTTGTAACATTGGGAAAGGTCTCCAGTGCTATGTTTAAACAGTAAATATGGATTGATGTCATCATCCTTTCTTTGTCCCTGATCTTAAAGTAAATGCATCTAAAATTTCACTGTAAGGTGAAATTAAATTTGGTAGAGTATATTTGCTACATAACCATTACCAAGTCAAGGAAATTCCCTTCTATTCCTAGATTGGTAAGACTTCTGTTCTGTCTTACAAATAAGATTTGAACCTTTTCAAGTGCTTTTTTTTTTTTTTGCATGAATTGAGATAGTCACATAATTTTTTCTTTGTAACTATATTAATGTTTTGAACATCACTGATAGATATCTTGATGCTGAACTGTTCTTGCATACCTAAGATAATTCTCCTTGATCATGCTACATAATTTTAATACCCAATTGGATGTTATTATGTAAATGTATTTAAACTTCTTTATACTTACAGTAATAAGCAGAACAAGACTAGAATTTTCTTTCTTTCTTTCTTTCTTTCCTTCTTCTTTTTTATTGTACTGATCTAGCTTCGGAATCAAACTTAAGCAAGCTCATAAAGTAACTTTCACTCTTTCATATATTTTAAAGCAACTTAAATAATTTGTATAAAAGAGGAATTAAGTGGTCTTAAAACTTTAGAGGAATTTACCTGTAAAGTGACTGGAGTCTGAGTTTTGCAAAAGGGGAGGTTTTTACTACCATTTTAATTTCTTTAAAATGCATTGGTCTGTTGAGGTTTTCTATTTCTTCTTGCTGGGTTTTGGCCTTCTATATATTTTTTTCTAGGCATGTACAGATTTCATTTAGATTTTCAAAGTTGTTAGTGTTCAATTATTCATAATATGCTTTTATTGGCTTTTTAAACAATCCCTGTGGTATCTACAGGAGATTTTCCTATTGTGAACCAGTGTGTGGTTCTCTATAGACGGTATTTGGGTGCTGCTGATGGGATAGGAGAACAGATTTTTTTTTTAGCACCTACTATGTGCCAAGTTGAGGGCTCTGAGGCAGGTACAGTCCCTGCCCTCATGGAACTGGCATCTGAGGGGGACAGACGGACACAGATGTGGGATGGAGGGAAAGAAGACCAGAGGGAAAGGAATGCAGAGGGAAGGTCAGGAAGTGCCCTCAGCATGAGGGGATGAGCCTCTGCCAGGCTCTGGCCCAGAGATCACCTCCGCTTGGCCCGTATCTTGGGCTAGGAGGCAGGGAGTGCTGGAGGTGATGCTGACATGGGCAGTGGGGCTGTGTCAGCAGGCTCTGTCCATGTCAGCATCACCTCCAGCACTCCCTGCCTCCTAGCCCAGGGCAGGAAGTGGGAGGCATCGGGACACCGGCCACGCCCCTCCAATCTTGGAGACTCTTCCTTTCCCCGAGACCTAGTAGCTTAAGATACCGCTGATCTCTCTCCTTTATAAAAGACACACCGGGTAGTACCCGAAAGCTGGTTTTTCAACCCAAAAAGACTCCAAAGAGGAGAAGGGCTGATGCTGTATCAAGGGGTTTCAAGAAACCCACTGTCCCAGCTCCTTCTTAGCCCACGCTGGGGACAATGACATGTTCCCTTGTAAAAAAAAAAAACAAAAAAAAAAAGGCCAAGGTGGCTCACGCCTATAATCCTAGCACTCTGGGAGGCCAAGGAGGAAGGATCACTTGAGCTCAGGAGTTCCAGACCAGCCTGAGCAAGAGCGAGACCCCATCTCTACTAAAAATAGATAAATGAGCCGGGCATAGTGGTGCACACTTGTAGTCCCAGCTACTCGGGAGGCTGAGGCAGGAGGATCACTTGAGCCCAGGAGTTGGAGGTTGCAGTGAGCTAAGCTGATGCCACAGCACTCTAGCCTGGGAGACAGATTGAGATTCTTGTCTTAAAAAAGAAAAGAAAGAAAAAAAGAATAGAAACAGCCACTGCCACAGCCAAGAGGAGCTTAAGGAGATAAGATGACTAAATGTACTGTGTGATCCTGGAACAGAAAAACTAAGGAAATCTAAATAATGGATAGACTGTAGTTAATAATGATGTATCCGTGTTGGTTCAGTAATTGTAACAAATACACCACCATAATAGTAATATGATGTTGATAATAGGGAAACTGGGTGATTTTCTGTACTACCTTTGAAATTTTTCTGAAAATCTAAAACTGTTCTAAAAAAATAAAGTTTACGAGAAAAAATATCATGATACAAACGGAACCAAACAGAAGAAGAGTCAGTTCCTGGGTACAGGTTTCCTTCTCACAGGTGCCAGACACATCTGTGACTTCGTCTGACCCACAGCACCCTGAATGTAGAGAGCAACATTATGCCCATTCTACAGAAGAGGAACCTGAGGCTGAGAGATGATGAATGACTTGCCCCGGGCCCACTGGCAGCACGTGGTAGAGCTGGGATTCAATTGCAGCTTTGCCTGATCCCAAGGCTGGGCATTTTGTTCTTTTCTTTTCTTTTTTTTTTTTTTTTGAGACAGAGTCCCACTTTGTTGCCCAGGCTAGAGTGAGTGCCGTGGCATCAGCCTAGCTCACAGCAACCTCAATCTCCTGGGCTCAAGCAATCCTGCTGCCTCAGCCTCCCGAATAGCTGGGACTACAGGCATGTGCCACCATGCCCAGCTAATTTTTTCTATATATATTAGTTGGCCAATTAATTTCTTTCTATTTATAGTAGAGACGGGGTCTTGCTCTTGCTCAGGCTGGTTTTGAACTCCTGACCTTGAGCAATCCGCCCTCCTCAGCCTTCCAGAGTGCTAGGATTACAGGCGTGAGCCACTGCGCCTGGCCGTGGTATGGATTTTGAACTTGAGATGGGAGAGATGCTGGAGTCAACTGGTAACACGTATGCGCTGTGCAGGTTTCCAAAATGCCCAGCCTTGGCCGGGCACGGTGGCTCACGCCTGTAATCCTAGCACTCCTAGCCAGGCATGGTGGCGCATGCCTGTAGTCCCAGCTACTTGGGAGGCTGAGGCAGGAGGATCGCTTGAGCCCAGGAGTTTGAGGTTGCTATGAGCTAGGCTGACACCACGGCACTCACTCTAGCCTGGGCAACAAAGTGAGACTCTGTCTCAAAAAGAAAATCCATTCCATGGGGCATGAAGAGTTAAAATGAATTATTTTCATCCCCTCTAAGCTCTGGTGTGGTGTCTGTTCTTATTATTTTTGACTGCGGCTGGAATTCCTAGAAGAAACTCCTTCTTTACTGTTAATTAAATCCACTTCCCTAAGTGTTTGCTGGGCACTTGCTCAGTGCCCTAGGGGACACTTAGGTCCTTAAGGGGACAACGCAGTCCTGTCCTCAGGGAACTGGAGATAGACCCAAGGGCGAATATGGAAGACAGTATGATATCCGAGCCAAGGCCCGGCCAGCCAGTTAAATGCTGAGGACGTGCCTGGTGCCAACTCCAAGCTCGCCGTGCTGCTCAGTGCCTCAGCGGGGAGCTTGAATTCTAGCCCAGAGGTCTGATTTCAGAGCCTGAATTCCTTACCACTCGGCAGCACTGTCCCCCCAAAGTCCCCCCAGCCCTTCTCCTGAGACCCTCCCTCCTGCTCCCCCCCTCCCCCGCCTGCCAACCTCACCTCGGAGCCAGCGCAGGGGGAAGTAGTCGTTGGCACTGGGCAAGGTGGGCAGCAGGTCCCGGAGGTTCTCCTGGGACTGAGGGTGTGAGGATCCAATGGCCAATGGGGCTCTCATGACAACCTCTGGGGCCACCAACCCCGTCCCCAACTCCTCCCACCCTCATCAGCCGTCACCCTACCCAGGGACCCTGCAGGGTGGGGACCACATGGTTAGCAACAGCTGCCCTGAGCCATTTTGCCATCTGGGAAGGGGGCACCCTCCAGCCCACCATTCCAGGAGAAAGAGCTAGATCCTTCTCAAAATTTGGGAGCACCCTGTGCCCCAGAACTCTCCTTCCACAAGCGGGGCTCTGGCATCCATATTTTTACAAGGATCCGTGGGTGATGCCAACACAGGCCAGCCAGGAGGTTTTAGGAACATTGCCCGTGATACTGCATCTTAAGGGTCCAGATTTGGAGGCAAGCTATTTCACCTCTCTGTGAGCCTCAGTTTCCTTATCTGTGAAGTGGGGATAATGATAAACTCCATCAAAGAAGTGTATGCATGCAAAGCACTTAGTGTCAGGCCTGGCTCTAAGCAGATGTCAGATAAAGGTGGGCACGCATTCAACCAGGACTGCCTGAAGCCTGGGACAGCGGAGACTTTGTGGAAAAAAACAGAGGCAAAGGTTCGCAGAGAGGAAGTGGCTGAAAAAGAAGCCAGGATGCCTCATTAGGACATATGCCCTGGCTTGGGGAAAGGAAGGTGGCTGACCTGCTGGGGGTATCTTTTCCTGTTGGCAGACTTTAGGGAAGTCACTAGCATTTTGAGGCTCAGGTCTGAGAAGGAGAGAGGAGACCTCACTCCCCTGGGGACTAAGGGAGCTGAAGGCAAGGGCTGGGTTTGGAGGTGAATCTGCGAACCAGAATTTGGGATGAGAAACATATGCGAGCCGGCCAGGTGCGGTGGCTCACACCTGTAATCCCAGCACTTTGGGAGGATGAGGTGGGAGAATCACTTGAGCCCAAGAGTTCAACTCCAGCCTGGGCAACATAGTGAGACCTCTGTCTCTACAAAAAAAAAAAAAAAAAAGAAAGAAAGAAAAAATAGCTGGTTATGGTGGCATGCACCTGTAGTCCCAGCTACTCAGGAGGATCGCTTGAGCCCGGGAGTTGGAGGTTGCAGTGAGCGATGATGATGCCACTGCAGTCTAGCCTGGGCAACAAAGCAAGACCCTGTCTCGAAAAAAAAAAAAAAAAAGAAACAGATGTGAGGGCATTCACCAAACCACCCATAGCTTTAAAATAAGAGCGTATTCATGTATTGCTTACATAATTAAAAATGCATAATCAGTTTCGACATCTCCAGTGTTTACAAGCAACGTGAGCAACAGCTCCTGCTATAACGATCAGAACCAGCACCCGGGGTGGAAGTTCTTGCACAAGCAGCCAAGCCGCTGGGCTCTGGGGGAGGTTTTCTTGAGGGCAGAAGAGGGACAGTGCCCCCTCAGAGGCAATGGCTGTGCACCCCTCAGCCCCGCCAGGTTACCAGGGTCCTTCATTTGAACCTCAGGATGTGCCCTGAGGCAAGAGGGGAAAGGTCACACCCCTGCTTTGCAGATGAGGAAACTGAGGCTAGGGCGGTGGAGAATCTATCCCAGGGACAGAGTGGGGAAGCGGCAAGGCCAGGAAGACTCCACCCCTGGGGGCCACACTAGCCTTGGAATGGACGTCACATCAAAGGGAAAGCCACTAACGGAGCAGGCACAGGGAAGGTCGGACGTGACATGGAGAAAACTCATGATGGCGCCATAAGCAGAAAGCAACACCGGGCAGTGTGACAGAGGTGGTCAAAACTGAGCTCAGGAAGAATCTAGAAGGAAATGATTCCCAGGTATAGCTGTCTAGACCTCTGAGACCATGGGTCATCTCTTTCCCTTCTTGCTACTTTTCTCTTTTCCCCCAATTTAAAAACAATCAGCATTCATTATTTTTAAATAATGAGGAAAATAAGAATAAACTCTTTACGTGCTGTAAAGCCCTTTGGCCACAAGCATTTCCTTTCCGGAAGGCCAGGTGTCAACTCCCTCCTGTGAGCACAGTGCCTGGGGCTTCCCTGAGGTCCCCACCAGTGGGGAGGGAGAGGGCTCAGCAGGGGACCCGTCTCCTTCACCAAGGACACTCCTCAATCATCTGGGGGCCTCTCTCCCTCACTGGGGACCCCTCCTTCACCTGGGGACCCTCTCTTTCCCCAGGGGTCCCTACTTCTCCTGGGACCTCCTCCTTCACCTGAGGTCCTCACTGCGCCCAGGAGAGCCCTTCCCAGGGCGGCAGCCTCACAGTGACTCATCCCCGCCAGTCCTGAGCTGCCCTTCACAGGCCCCAAGTGTGAGCCACGGCTGAGACCCTCTCCCCCGACCCTCAAAGTCACAGTCACAATCCATGGCCATCCACAGTCACATTGCTCTGTCACACCTAAGGCCAGGACAGTCTCCGCTTTTCCAGTGGCCTCCAAGCTCCAGGTCTAGACAGCAGGACTGTGTCAAAATCACCAAAAAGCCCTTCCATTTCCCTTTAATTAAAAACTTAAAGTAGGGAAGCTTGGCAGAGTCATCGAGACACCAAGAAAAAGCAAACAAGCAAATGTTGCAGTCTGGGCACGAGATCTGGCAGTCTGTGGTTCCACGGATGCCCCAGAAGCCTGGGGGCAGAGCCAGCCCCTCCCCCACAGCGGGGTGGGGGACAAAGGCCAGGGCGGGGTGGTATGGAGCGGGCAGGGGTGGAAGGCTGGATTCAGGTCCCAGAGTCACCCAGAGAGGGGGTCCTGTCACACAGGGCAAGCGGGACAGACGCGCAGTAAAGGCTTGGTGTTCCCGTCGATACAATGGGGGCTCCAGCCGGGTAGGACCTTCCCCAACCCTCCCAGCCCACGTTGCCCCTCACCCTGGCCAGCGCCTCCTGCTGCTGGGGGCTCAGGTCCCCAACTCGGCCACTCCTGGTGCCCACAGGCACAGGGGACACCAGGTGCAAGTGTGCAGGACGCCTCTGCCTGCCAGCGCCCTCTGCTTTTGCAGGGCGGGACCAGATGTTGGTCCCGCCCAGACTGGACAGCAGCTGGTCCTGCCCCACCCCGCCCCGCCCTCGCCTCCCCTCCCAGGGGTTCTGCCTCGGTTGGTCACCAAGCGTACCCTACCTGGAGCAGGGAGGTGACTCGCCCCAGAGGGGTTCCAGAGCACAGTCGGGGGCAGCAGGCGGCCCCACCTGGGGGCCTCCTCACTGCAAGGGCAGCTACTGTTCCCGCGGGCGGGGCTGGGGACAGGTGCACCAGGGCCACATGGCCACGTTTCAGGAACACACCAGGATGCCCTTCTGAGCAAAACGGAGGAACTTTTTATAAACCTGGCTCAACCTTCTAGGTTGTCCCCAGGCCTTTTGCCTAAGGGAGCCGGAAGCTCCCACTCTTGACCCTGAACACAGGCTGGGCCCTGTCCACGTTCCTGGGACAGCCCTTCTGTGCAGAGTGCTTCCGGCACTCCAGATGGTCGCTGGGATTAGGGAAGATGGTGCACCTGGCTTAGTAGAGCACCTGGCACGGTCGCGCAGTAAGTGTTGGCTGCTGGCAGTATAGTTCCATAACTTTATTATTATTGAGGCTGTCACCAGAGCTGGGAGCTGCAGGGCTGGACATCCTGGGATGGCCCAGGCGGGGAGCTCCCAAGGAGGCTCCACAGTGGGAAGGCCATGTGGGAGGTGGCCATGGAGGATGGATGGAGGAGGATGTTACTGGGGGGGCGGGGGGTGGAACGACAGAGGGTTTGGGAAGCCAAGGGGTGGCAGCGGCTGATGAAAGAAAGCCAGGAGGAGGTCACAGTGGGAAAGGTGAGCAAACTCGAGTGGGTGGCAGGATGTGAATTTTCGAGAGAGGAGCAGGTGGGAGGGGAGGGGAAGGGGGCAGTAACCCAGGCCACTGGAACTTCTTCCCTCTGTCCTCCCATGGGGTCAAACCGAGTTCTAGGGCAGAGGTGACCAATCCAGTGGCCATGAGCCACATGGAACTATTGTGCATTGAAAATGTGGCTCCTCGTGAATGAGAATGGAGATGGGAGATGTTCATGTAAAATAGAAACCAAATTTGGATGACTTAGTACCAAAAAAAAGTAAAATATTTCATTAATTTTATTTAAGTGATTCCATATTGAAATGATATTTTTGAATATATTGTGATAAATATATTATGAAAGCAAATTTCACCTGTTTGTTTTGACTTTTGAAATAATTTTGAACTTTTTAAAATTGATAAACTTTAATTTTTTAGAGCAGTTTTTGGTTCATAGCGAAACTGAGCAAAGTATAGCTTTCCCATATGTCCCCTGTGGGCAACCTCTCAGTACCAGAGTTATACCTTTGTCACAGTCAATGACCCGACATGGACACATTATTATCACCCAACGCCCATAGTTTATATTTGGGTTCATGTTTGGGGTTGTATATTCTATGGGTTTTGACAAATGTATAATGACATGTATCCACCATTGCAGTACCGTACAGAATAGTTTCACTGTTCTAAAAGTCCTGTGTTCTGCCTGTCCTTTTGCTTTAAAAAAAATGTAACCACTAGAACATTTAAAATTACATGTGTGGGCCAGGCACGGCACCTCATGCCTGTAATCCTAGCACTCTGGGAGTCCGAGGAGGGAGGATCACTTGAGGTCAGGAGTTTGAGACCAGCCTGAGCAAAAGCAACACCCTGTCTCTACTAAACAATAGAAAGAAATTAGCCAGACAACTAAAAATATATAGAAACTATTAGCCAGGCATGGTGGCGCATGCCTGTAGTGCCAACTACTCAGGAGACTGAGGCAGGAGGATCGCTTGAGCCCAGGAATTTGAGGTTGCTGTTAGCTAGGCTGACACCACAGCACTCTAGCCCAGGCAACAGAGTGAGACTCTGTCTCAAAAAAAAAAAAAAAAGAAAGAAAGAAAGAAAGAATTTGCAAAAAAAAATTACATGTGTGGCTCACATTTGTGACTTGTATTGTATTTCTTTTGAACAGCATTTGCCCTAGAGGGATTTTAAATCTTAAAAAAAAAGAAAGAAATCACCAAAAAAATGCTAAAAGAAAGTAAAAATTACACCCCATCTTTGAAAGGGTATAGTTAGTGCTTAAAAGCAATGACAGAAGTCCCAGAGGGAAAATGAATTGATTTAACTACATAACAATACAAAAGTCTGTTAAATAAGACACAGAATTAAGGCATTAAATTGGTGTTTGCTGATGCAAATTTGGGAAAAATAAAATGTATTAATATTGATAACTTCATAAAGAACTCATGCAAGTTGATAAGAAAAATATGACTAGTAAGGCATTAAGAAATAAATGGGCAAAGAACTCAAAGCACCAATTCTCAGAAAAGAAAACACACAGAATGCATTTATCAAGTGAATACTCAATCTCCAGGATCATCAAAGAAATATGTATTCAAGCCATGAAATGTTTTCTCCCCTGACAAATCAGCAAAAATCCCCAACAAAACCCACACACACAATTTTTTAAAAAATAAATGATAATAAAGTCAATTAGAAGTTGGTGAAGGCCAGGTGTGGTGGCTCATGCCTATAATCCTAGCACTCTGGGAGGCTGAGGCGGGTGGATTGCTCAAGGTCAGGAGTTCGAAACCAGCCTGAGCAAGAGCAAGACCCCCATCTCTACTAAAAATAGAAAGAAATTAATTGGCCAACTAAAAATATATAGAGAAAATGAGCCGGGCATGGTGGTGCATGCCTGTAGTCCCAGCAACTCGGGAGGCTGAGGCAGAAGGATCGTTTGAGCCTAGCAGTTTGAGGTTGCTGTGAGCTACCACCGTACTCTAGCCCAGGCAACAAAGTGAGACTCTGTCTAAAAAAAAAAGAAATTGGTGAAATGAAGACATTCATACATGTCTGGCAGGAGTGTAAAGGGAAATAACTCAGCTTTTCTTGGAAACTACTTGACAATACACATTAGCATCCTTAACTATTTTGCCACTTTGCCCAATACTAATCCTGATAGAAAATATTTGTAAGCTTAAGGTTGTTAGTGCTTTGTTAACAGGAAAATTGGATATAATTTTTAAGTAAACTAGGGTGTTTAATTGGGTCGATGAAGAGTTTATAACAACATGGAAAAAATACCACAAAACAATTTGGAAAAGATGGGACCACATAATAGGTGCCTTACCTTTCTGGAATATAAACCAAAATGTGCTCGGTAAAAGAAAGGCTGGACAAGAAAAGGAATTAGCCCCAACTTTTCCTAGTTTTTATTTATTTATTTAAGAGATAAAGTCTCACTCTCTTGTCCAGGCTAGAGTGCAGTGACACAATCACAGCTCACTGCAACCTTGAACTCCAGGGCTCAAGGGATCCTCCTGCCTCAGTCTCTGAAGTAGCTGGGACTATAGGCATGCACCACCACACTTGGCTAATTTTTATACTTTCTTTTTTGTAGAGATGGCCTAACTTTTGCTAGTTTCTGAGGAATGAGAAAGTCATATTTAAAAATGCCACAGGTAACAAGTCACTTCCAAAGAGAAGCTTTTATTTAACTAGCACTTACAGGCACTTTCTGTTTACCAGGCCCTGCTCTGGTAGTCTGGTTTGTAAATATTAGCTCAGCGCTGTCCAAAAGAAAAATAATATGAGCCACACATAACTTGAAATTCTATAGCAGGCTGGGTGTGGTGGCTCATGTCTGTAATCCTAGCACTTTGGGAGGCTGAGGTGGGAGGATCACTTGAGGCCAGGAGTTTGAGACCAGCCTGGACAACATAGCAAGACCCTGTCTCTACAAAAAAAATTTAAAAATTGGCTCGGCATTGTGGCATGTGCCTGTAGTCCTAGCTACTCATGAGACTGGAGCGGGAGGAACCCATGAGTTCAGGAGTTCAAGGTTACAGTGAGCTATGATTGGGCCATTGCACTCCGGCCTGGGCAAGAGAGCAAGACTCTGTCTCTGGGAAAGAAAACAATATCTCTAGCAGCCACATAAAAATTCACTTTAATAAGATATCCAAAACATTATCATTTTATTATGTGATCAGTATGACTAACAAATAAGATTAAACAGCTCATTAATAATTAATAGTGAGGCCGGGTGTTGTGGCTCACGCCTGTAATCCTAGCACTCTGGGAGGCCGAGGTGGGCGGATTGCTCGAGGTCAGGAGTTCGAAACCAGCCTGAGCAAGAGCAAGACCCTGTCTCTACTATAAATAGAAAGAAATTAATTGGCCAATTAATATATATAGAAAAAAAATTAGCCGGGCATGGTGGCACATGCCTGTAGTCCCAGCTGCTTGGGAGTCTGAGGCAGAAGGATTGCTTGAGCCCAGGAGTTTGAGGTTGCTGTGAGCTAGGCTGACGCCACTGCACTCACTCTAGCCTGGGCAACAAAGAGAGACTCTGTCTCAAAAAATAATAATAATAATTAACAGTGAGATATCTTTCTTTCTTTCTTTTTTTTTTTTTTTTTTTNAGGCTAGAGTGAGTGCCGGGGCGTCAGCCTAGCTCACAGCAACCTCAAACTCCTGGGCTCAAGCGATCCTACTGCCTCAGCCTCCCAAGCAGCTGGGACTACAGGCATGTGCCACCATGCCCGGCTAATTTTTTTTCTATATATATTAATTGGCCAATTAATTTCTTTCTATTTTATAGTAGAGATGGGGTCTTGCTCTTGCTCAGGCTGGTGTCGAACTCCTGAGCTCAAACGATCTGCCCACCTCGGCCTCCCAGAGAGCTAGGATTACAGGCGTGAGCCACCGTGCCCGGCCCATTCTTTTTTTTTTGTACTAAGTCTTCAAAATCCAGTGTGTGTTTAATACAGCACATTTCAATTTCAACTAGCCACACTTTGAGTGTTCAGTAAGCCACATGTGGTGTTACAGGTTGAATCGTGTCCCCCTAAAATTCATATGTTGTCTTAATCCCCAGGACCTCAGAATGTGACCTTGCCTGGAAACAGGGTCAGTGCAGATGTAAGGAGAGGTCGTATTGGAGTGGTGTGGGTGCCTATTTCAGCACATCTATATAAAAAGGGGCCATTTGAATGCAGACATGCACAGAGGGAGAACACCATGTGAACACGAAAGCAAGACGGGGGTGATGCTTCTACCAGCCAAGGAGTACCAACGATCAAACCAAGAGAAGCTGGAGGAGAGGCATGGAACAGATTCTTCCTACAGTCCTTCGAAGGAACTAACCCTGCTGCCACCTTGATCTTGGACTTCTGACCTCCGGAACTGACAGAGAACAAAATGCTGTAGCTTAAGCCATTCAGCGTGGGGCACTTTGTTAGGGCAGCCCTAGCACAGCGACAGACAGGGGAGCAGCTTCCACATGGGACCGTGCAGAGCTACCTCATCCAGCGCGTCTGACTGTGCTCTGCTGCAGCTCTGCTGTGGTTCCCTTTATGGATCAGGAAGCTCAAAAGCCTCCCGAGGTCTCTCGGCCAGCAAGCAGCAAAGCCAGGATGGGAACCCAGGCAGGCTGGTGCAGAGCCAGGCTCTTGTCACTATGCCATGTCCTTCTGCCTACTGAGTTCCTATGGATTCAGGTCACCTGCAAGTCCCTGTCTTTCCAACACCAGATAGATGTCCTCCCCCCAGCCTGCAGCACACGAGCACCTCCTCCAGCCTCCCACGACCCTGTTCTTCCATCGTGTGCCCTTCCTTCCGCTTTGGCCTTCCTCTTCACATCCTCCGTCCCTCCTGACCCAAGAGCTGAGAAGCTAGACTGCGATGACAGTGTTGCCATGGTGTTGTCGCAGTGTTGTCACAGTGTGCAACCTGCATCCCACACCTTCTCACCTTCCAGATGTTCCAGATATTTCCAGCACTGCTCGTTGACCAAGGTGCCCCGCTACCAGTCCTAATTAAAGCCTGGGACCTGCCAACCGAAGGACACTCCCTGGGGTGAGTGGCACCTGCATCATGGGGAGTGAGATGGGGCTTTGCAGAAGCCCCTGTCGTTGGCTCTGTGCCACATCATGGCTACACTTGTCCCTCCCTGTGGCTGTCTTGACTGGACAGATGCCACTGGATACCCCTCCACATATGTAGGACTTGGCTTGAGTGACTCAGGGCAGAGAGTTGGGAGAGAATGTCCGCCTGGCACAGGTGCCTGGGGGCAGGGTGGCCTCACTCCCGGGCCTCATCGGTGGAGATTAGGCTTCAGGGCCTAGTCAGGAGTTTCCTTGGCTTTCCCCCACTCAGGGTGACTCCAGGGACAGGCAGGGTCTGGTGTGGTCCTACTCCTCAGGAAGGGCCTGGGAGAAAGATGGATGGGCAACGGGAGCCTGACCAACTGCCCTAAAGACCTGGGACAGAGGTGGGTTTGCAGTCTGGGGCCCTGAGGCCACCCTTGGATTTCTGTCTTTCTTTCCCTATAAAACCCAGGAGGTCCCTGGCCCTTCCCAAGCCATGGGACGTCAGGCTGGGAGAGTGTGGTGCTATATCCATCTCCCCTTGCTACTCTCTCCTGCCACAGGGCCTTTGCACATCACGTGCTGTTCCTTCTGACTTGACCCAACACTGCCTAGTTACTGCCTCCTCACCTCCTCTGATGCCCTAGTCCAGGCGTCCTCAAACTACGGCCCACGGGCCACATGCGGGTGTTTTTGCCCATTTGTTTTTTTACTTCAAAATAAGGTATGTACAGCGTGCATAGGAATTTGTTCATAGTTTTTTTAAAACTATAGTCCAGCCCTCCAGCGGTCTGAGGGACAGTGAACTGGCCGCCTGTTTAAAAAGTTTGAGGACCCCTGTGCTCCGACAGAACCCTGCTTCTCCTTTTCCAGAGCACTGCTCTCACTAGACATTGCTGCTTGCGGCTGTCTGACCACAACACGAAGGCTTGGGCCATATTCGCTGTGCTCATCCTTGTAGCCATGGCCCCATCTGACATGTGCAGAGACCGAGCTTCAGAGGCTGGTAAAAGCCAGAGCCAGGATTCGAATCCTTACCTGTCTGGACCCAAGGCCTGTGTCCTGTCCGGGCTCCCTGAATAAAGATAGAATGTTCTAGGAGAGATCGAAGCTACGGCGTTGAACTAGGAGGTCCTGGAACGTCCCCTGGAGGAGATGGCATTTGGATGGGGCCCCTATGGTAGAAATGAGAAGAGGACATTCTAGACAGAGGCGACCACCCAAGGAAAATCACACAGGTGAGAGGGAAGAGAGTCGCCACGAGGGCCATGTGCTCTGAAAAATTGAGGTCAGGTCACCAAGGAATTTCGGGCCATGCTGGGGGCTTTGGGCCATTCCCTCTCAGTGATGGGGAGCCATTGAAGGTTTTAGAGGAAGAGAGCAATGTGATTGCACCAGTGCCCAGAAGATAACTCTGGGCCCAGTATGAAGAATGACCTGGGGACAGCAGCCGTTCAGAGCAGGGAAACCAGGCTGGAGTCTATTGCAAAGACTCGTGGTGGGTGTGGGAGGAGCAGGCTGTAGAAGGGAGAGGTCGGTGCCTCACCAGGGCTGTGGGCAAGCTCACCCAGGGAATAGCAAGGGTGCAAGGAAGTTAGTTATCCCTTGCTTGTAAATTACAAATTCATTACAGCTGATTCTTTTAAGCACTTCCAACATCTGGAACAGCAAATGTAGAAATCCAACAATTCCAAAAATTCATACTACCATAACATTTAAGCCTGTTCCTAAACATCCCTCCTGAAATTAATTTGTCAGTCGATTATTTCTATTCTTGCTTTTATACCTTCCTATCGTGTAGCAGCCACAAGGCTACAGCTGCGTACTCTGGTGTCTTCCTTGACTTTCAAAATTAGTTGTTTACTATTTTTTTGGAGTTGTAATCTGAATAGAACCAAATGAAAAAATAAAATTGTCATTAGGTATCTTTTGGTGTTATAACTCTGAGTAATTGGCCAATTAACTCTGGACGTGGGGGATGTGGAACCTGGCGGCTTCTACCAAGGTGATAAAATCCCAGGCCGATAATTATTAGGCTGAATTTATTATAGTTAAACTTGTTACCTCAGTCAGACTTTTCAAGTTCATGTCTTTTATGCAGGGTGGGTTTGTTCGTTTACCAGCTAATATTCCCCTTCCTTCCTGCAAAATGTCTTTTCATGCTGTATCTTGTGGTTATGAGCCATTAGTGTGATTTGCTTCTTTAATATTCTGCCTAAAGCCAGGCGCGGTGGCTGACGGCTGTAATCCTAGCACTCTGGGAGGCCGAGGCGGGCGATCGCTCAAGATCAGGAGTTCAAAACCAGCCAGAACAAGAACGAGACCCCCGCCTCTAGTAAAAATAGAAAGAAATTAATTGGCCAACTAAAAATATATAGAAAAAATTTGCCAGGCATGGTGGCACATGCCTGTAGTCCCAGCTCCTTGGGAGGCTGAGGCAGTAGGATTGCTTGAGCCCAGGAGTTTGAGGTTGCTGTGAGCTAGGCTGACGCCACAGCTCTCTAGCCTGGGCAACACAGTGAGACTCTGTCTCAAAAAAAAAAAAAAAAACTTGGGAAAATAAGTTGGTGAGATACATACAAACTGGTGACAACGGTTAACTTTCAGGGGCTTGGAGGCTTCCATGTTATCAGTAAGGTTTGGATTTTTTGCAATGAGAACATGTTCAGATGTTCCTCATGTAATTAAAATTTTTTAAAAATGCCATAATAATAGAGCTCTGTATTGCCAGCCACTCTTCAATCTTTACATCTATAATTCAACTGGTTCATGAAGCAGATGGAGCCCATTTTTGTCTAGCTGAGAATCTAGAAATGTGTGGTGTGGGACATTTAAAGCAACCACATACAGTCACCCCACCTGGAACATTCCATTCCAAGTTTTACAATGATACTGGGGAAGAAGAAAAATTTTAATGACTTGGGGAAATGTTCTCAAAATACTCAGTGAATAAAACAGTATACCAACCTTGGCAACATAGCACACGAGTTTTCACACAATGAACTCATTCCTATACATGCGTGCCTTGGATGTGTTACCCTTCCCAGGGCTATGGGGCCTGGTCAGTTCCAAGTGTGCTCTGGGAGGACCTCGAGGGTGGGAATATCTCCCTCTCTCCCTCCTCTAACTCCTCCCTTCCCTCCCTCCCTCCCTTCTTTCTTTCCTTCTTTTTTCCTTCCTCCTTCCCTTCCTCCTCCCTGTCTCCCTTCCTATGTCCTATCTTTCTTTCCTGTATTTTACCATTTATTAAGAACACACTGTGTGCCAGGCCCTGGCCAACCACTGGAGGCAATGGTGCCAATGAGACCCTGTCCCTCCCTAGAGGAGCCCACTGCCGAGGAATCAAGAGACTAGCAAAGTGACAGTTGCATCCTGGTGAGAGGAGCCAGGATGGGGGCAGAAAGGCACCCGTGGGAGCCCAAAGGACTTAGACCAGCCCAGGGGCTGGATGTCAGGGAAGGGTGCCTGGAAGAGGTGGGGGCTTGTTTTGAAAACACGCAGCAATGTTAGGCCTGCAAGGGAAGGGGCCTCAGAGTAGACGGAACAGCCTGTGTGAAGCCACAGAGGCAAGAGTTAGCTTCTCCCCAAGGCGGTGGGGACCACAGAGATCTCGGGTTGCAGGTGGAGGACAGCTCATATGGTGAGTCTGGGGGAGGGAGGCCAGGCGGGGTCCCAGTGAAGGGCAGAAGCCAGACCCAGGGCAGGCGCAGGGCATGGCCAGTGTATTAGTTTCCTGTGGCCTCCAGCCCTGATCCAGCCAGGAATGTCAGGGCTGGACTAGACCAAACTTGGCACCGTGGCGCCCTCTGCTGCCCAGGTGCCCCAAGCACAGTCTGGCTCCCGCAGGCAACAAGCAGCAAAGCCCCTTGGATACTCCACAGTTTGAGCTGCAGAAGGGACTTCAGTCCTGAGGCAGGGGCAGCCCACCTGAATGGTGCCCTTGAGAGTCTGGAGCCCTTGAGCCCTGGCCTTGGCATTGGATTTACCTGGGTTTTCACCCTGCCTCTGTGGCTGTCTGACTCTGTGACCCTGGGCTGGTTGCTCAGCCTCTAAGTCTCAAACACCCCCTCACCTCCTCAGGGGAGCAAGAGGGATCACCTATGTGTCCACATGACACAGGGCTGGACACAGAGCTCAGTGCCTGGCAACTACTTATTAAAATATATTAAAAACATATATAATATAAAATAAAATCATATTAATAGATGAGTTAATAACTTTAATGCTCTTAGAATAAACCAGGTAGATACTAATTTACATTCCTGGCATCTACTGTTTGCCAGATTTGTTCTTCTTGGAGGTCAATGTCAATAACAATAATCAGGCCGGGCGTGGTGGCTCACGCCTGTAATCCTAGCACTCTGGGAGGCCAAGGCGGGAGGATTGCTTGAGGTCAGGAGTTCGAAACCAGCCTGAGCAAGAGCGAGACCCGTCTCTACTATAAATAGAAAGGAATTAATTGGCCAACTAATATATATAGAAAAAATTAGCCAGACATGGTGGTGGCGCATGCCTGTAGTCCCAGCTACTTGGGAGGCTGAGGCAGCAGGATTGCTTGAGCCCAGGAGTTTGAGGTTGCTGTGAGCTAGGCTGACGCCACGGCACTCACTCTAGCCTGGGCAACAAAGCGAGACTCTGTCTCAAAAAAACCCAAAAACAATAATCATAATAATGTAATAATATATAATATTATATTATTTATACGTATATAATCATAATAGGCATTCCTAGGCCCTTGGGTTCCAAGGAGATATAATTACTATGGGATTCCTTAAACTCAGGATATTATCATATTATACACTAAATTAAACATCTATCTTGTTTTATTCCAATAGGTAAGCATATATCTATCTTTGCTAAATAAATGTGGGGGGAAATTATCTCATGAATTTGGGGTCAGTGACATCTTTTCCCATGAATAGTCTTAGCAATTGTCAGTTTTTTGTTTTATTTTTGCTTAATTCTCTCCTTATGAATTAAATAAAGACTTCAAGGGTATGCTGCAAAGAACATTGTTTCTTGCCACACACACAAAAAAACCAGTATGAAGGTCGAGGCAGTGGCTACAAGGCGTTGTGGGGTCAAACCTCTCTTAGGGTGACCAACTGTCTTGGTTGCCTCGGACTGCCTGGGATGTGGGACTTTCAATGCTAAAGCCAGGACAGTCTGAAAAAACTGGGACAGTTAGTCACGCTAACTCCTCCGCACCCTGCTTGGGCTGGAAGCTCATTCCCGGCAGGGGGTGGGGGGGTACACCATTAACCTGAACCCAGGGAGGGGTTAAGATTATGGGTTTGAATTCTGGCTCTGGCAATTATTAGCTGTGTGATTCTGGGTAGGTCACTTCACCTCTCTGACCTTTGTTCTAGTAGGTTGTAGATATTTGGACAAGGTGTGCAAGCACCGGGCCTGGAGCCTGGCACAAATAGGTCTCGAATAAGATAAAGAGTCACTTGGTTGTGGTTTCTGCTATGGGGCCTGCATGTCAGCACCTAGTTGGAAGCCTGGAAGTCCTGTGTCCCAGAAAGGGCCCCTGTCCCCCCAGGCACATCCCCACCTTGGTCAGCCACACCTGGTCTGCCCTAGTTGCTCAGCAGCCACCTTCCCCTCTGGACATGAGTCCCAGGAGCACAAGGCCAACTTGGCTGCTGTATGCAGGGGACAGCTCCGGGCTGGGGACATAACAGGGATTTGGTGGATACTAAACATTTTTTGGATTAATTAAATGGAATCCCAGGTGGAGGGGGGAAGCCCAGGGCTGCTTGAGTGGGGTCGGTGCACAAGCAACTGTGTGACACAGCCTTGGGGGAGGGGCAGTAGAACTGGGACGGCTGGGGGCCAGCAGAGGTTCCAGCAGGGACTGGGGCTGCAGGCACTGGACATGGAAAGGATTTGGGGTCCCTGGTTTGAGTCCTGGGTCTGATACATCCTGTAACATGACCTCAGGCATGTCCCTTCCCTCCCGGAATGTCAGTTCCCACATCGGTAACACGAGTTGATAATCGTGCCTGCCTCAAAGGGTTACTGTGAGGATTGAAGCGATCTCACAAGAAGCCCTTAGCCTGGCCTCCACTGAGGGTCCCCACCTCTCGCTTGCTCTCCCTCTGACTGTCCTAGCTGGCCGCACCGTCCACCCACCCCCGCCCCTGCTCCAGTCCTCTCACTTTCTTCCTCTGTGATCTTGGCCAAGTGTCTTTCTCTCTCTGAGCTCCCTTCCTCCTCTCTAGCATGAGACATCAATAGTTCCCACGTTGCTGGGAGTTGAGTTGTGGTGAAGATGCAGTAACACCCATGAAGCACTTACCTAGTGACGTTCTCACGACCAGTGCTCAACATGAACTGCCAGGGTACTCATCAGGGTGATCTCACACACATACACGTGCGCGCATGCACGCGCACACACACGCCTTTTGCCCAGGTCTCGTAGCTTGTGGGAGCCCCTGAACCACACAGGGCTTCGGCATGTGGCAGATACACGCCCCAGATCGCCTCGTCCCACTGGGCTCTGCCCACAGACACCCACGCGGGCACCGCTGTGCTCTCTTGGGGACCCCACCCCACCCTGGGGCCCCTGCAGTCACCACCGCTGAGGCTGATTAACAAAAACACAACATGAAATTCCTTTACTTCTGAGGTCTCTCCTTTAAGGGGAGGCAGGAAATAGAACATTCTATTGTTGGAGGGAAGGGGGTTTAATAAAAAAAAGGTATAATTAGTCAAATACTGATCTCGGTTAGGCCCTCTCTGTGTGCTGTGGGCCTAGTCCTGGCTGGCCGCGTCCCCCTGCTAGCCCCGCCTCACCCCGGGGGTCCGAGGTGGCACCAGGAGGGGCAGAGGGAGGCCAGCACCAGAGGGCCCCTGCTCAGCCCCTCCCCAGGGAGTGGCGAGCGGGCCCCTGGACCGCAGGGATGTCACCAGTGCAGAAAATCCCGGATGAGCTTCCAGAGCTTGGTGACCCACAGGTTGGCCCCGAGGTCCGCCAGGTACTGGATCTCGGGCGTGAGCATGCGCCGGCACAGCTGCGCGTGGCGCTGCCCGATGCTCTTCTTGAGGTTGTAGCCCAGGATGGACTTGATGCCCAGCGGCTGCCAGGGCTGCATGGCCGAGTCCTGGATGGCGGCGGCGTCCACCGCCCGGCCGCCGTCGATGCAGATGCGGCGCATGCGCTCGTTGGCTTGGCGCAGCGCGGCCACCTCGCGGGCCATGCGCTCCCGCCCGAAGGCCTCCACCTTGCGCCAGAAGCTGGCGTTGAAGTGGCGGTAGAGGAGCGCGTCCAGCATGTTCCAGGCCGTGGCGCGCCGGTACAGGTCCCCCGAGAGGCGCGGCACCGGCGAGTCGCGGCGCGCGTTGAGCTTGAAGTAGAGCACGTCCTCCAGCTCCCAGCACAGCAGGTCCTTGAGCAGCACCAGCGACTCGTCGAAGTACTCCTGCAGGAGCACCAGGTGGAAGCGGCGCTCCACCTCCAGGATGTGCTCCCGCACCCGCGGGCTGCCGGGGTCCAGGCCGCTGTCGTAGCCCAGGTCGAAGAAGAGCAGGTTCCGGAGGTAGTGCGCGTTGTAGCCGCCCGCGTCGTAGTGGCGGGCGGGGTCCCGCAGGAACTCGGCCAGCTTGTCGCGGCCCGACAGCTTCCACGTGAGGGGCACCACCGACCCGAAGTAGTGGAAGGAGGACTCGAAGAGGCGCGCGGGGTCGCGGAGCACGGTGATGAAGGTGGCGTTGGGCCGCACCAGGCCGCGCACCTCGTCGTAGTGGAAGCGCATGTGGTTGCCCACGACGTTGAAGCAGGCGCCGGGCCGGTAGTCCCGCACCAGGCTGCGGGCGAAGAAGGCCGGGTAGTCGAAGTCGTTGCGCCCGTTGGGGAAGGCGAACTTGAGCCGGTGCTTCTGGCCGAAGCGGAACAGGATGTTGAGCAGCGTGCTGCTGGCCGTCTTGTGCGTCTTCAGGAACACGATGTCGCGGCGCGGCTGGCACCGTCCCGCGGAGCCGTTGGCGGGAGTCACCGCCTCCGGCTCACCGGGAGCAGGAGAGCAGGGCGCTGCGGACTCCGGGGTCCTGCTGGGGACACAGCCACGGGGGGAGCCTCAGGGGGTGCTGGGGCCCTCAGGACTCAGCACCCCCGGGCCTGGTACCTAGAGAACACGGTTGTTGGGGACATTGGTGGCAGGGAGCTGGGAACGCCTGGGCCAGTCAGTGGTTTGGGCTCTCTGGTCTTGGTTTCCTCATCTGTGAGATGGGGGAAATAATAGGACCTTTTGGTGGTATTGGTGTGAGCTCAAAGTGACAAGGCACGCAGGCCTCATTCATGGCCACCGCCTCATATGTTTATCATGAATTAGTATTAGGTTGGACCACATGAAATTGCCATTTTCTAGGCCAGAAATGGTCAGTTATCAGCAATTTTCTCTAGTTCAACTAGTACCACCAACTAAGGGCACAGGCTATACCAGGTCTACACTGAGCGGTCCCATGACAAGGTCGGATAGCCTGGAAGCAGGAGCAAGTCTGAATCCCGGCCCTGTGCCAGCTGGGTGCTCTTGGACAAGTCACCCCCTAGAGTGGCCCCGTTGGTGCCTTAGATGGTGGCAATCCCAAACACACATGGTGATACTTGATTCTCATGATCCAGGAGGAAGGCTCTGTTATTATTCCCAATTGACAGATGAGAACACTGAGGCCTGGGGCTACACAGTGAGTTCTGCCCTTCGTGGAATTTCTGTGTGGCACAGCATGGTGCAGGGTGGCTGCCCAGGATCACTGGGGCAGGTGCTCCAGTAAATGCCCGACCCACCCTCAACCGCCCACCTGGGCCACTCACGTGGAGGCCATGCTGGGGTGCAGCGGGGGCACAGCGTAGGAGTACAGCAGTAGCAGGAAGCTGGTGAAGAGAGCGCCCAGCACCAGCCCCTTGGCCATGGACTCCCAGCGCCTCTTCTGCGGGGGCAGCAGCATCTCAGGCACCTGCAGGGGGCAGCACAGAGCAGGGATAGTCAGGAGGCCGGCCCCAGGGAGCACCCCCCCAGGGAGCCCCCATGGCTGCCCCAGGCCTGGAAGCTGGGACCTGGGTTGGTCATCTCTGTGCCCCACCCCTGGTCCAAACAGGGACAGAGAGACACTGAGACAGACAATCACAGAGAAAGTGACAGGGATGCACACAGAGACTGTGGGTGAAGCAATTCAAAGAGAGGCTGGGGGATGGGGCAGGGAGAAGGTTCTGCCCGGTTCTATTTTAACTATTTTATTTTAACTATTTTGAGCTAAGTGAGTACGAGAGTGTTCATTACCTTAATTCTTATACCCTTTGGGGGCTTCCTAATGAAATACTTTTCTAAGTAAGAAGGAAAAGAAGACCCTGTTCCAGTGCCCTGTGCTCCCAGGCCTGGGCCAGGGGCTCTCTGGGGCCTGGATCTGTCACCTTTCAGAAGGCCTAGCCAGGCCGAGCGCGGTTGCCCAGGCCTGTAATCCTAGCACTCTGGGAGGCAGAGGCGGGTAGATCACTCAAGGTCAGGAACTCGAAACCAGCCTGAGCAAGAGGAGACCCTGTCTCTACTAAACGATAGAAAGAAATTAATTGGCCAACTAAAAATATATAGAAAAAATGAGCCAGGCATGGTGGCACATGCCTGTAGTCCCAGCTACTCGGGAGGCTGAGGCAGAAGGATCGCTTGAGTCCAGGAGTTTGAGGTTGCTGTGAGTTGGGCTGAGGCCACAGCACTGGAGCCCAGGCAACAGAGTGAGAAGAGTCTCACTCTTTTTTTTCTCAAAAAAAAAAAAAAAAAAAAGAAGGCCCAGCCAGCTGCATCTGCCTCTGTGCTGCCCCTCTCACAGTGGCCGGATTGGGTTGAGGCTCCTCATCTCTCCTCTCTGGCCCTCGTGCCCCTGGGCTTTGTAGGGGCAGCAGACGGAGAAAATGAGGCTCAGAGATGGAAGCAGGCCCAGGTCACCCAGCAGACCAGGCCTCTGTGCACAGATCCAAGGCCTCTCCCATTGCCAACAGGCAGGCTTGCCTACTTAAATTTGAATTTCAAATAAACCATGAATGGAATTTTTTTAGTGTAAGTATGCCCCAAATATTGCATGGGACATAGTTATACAAAAAATTATTTAATCTTCAATTTTAACTGGGCATCCACTGGTTTTGTTGTTGTTGTTTGTTTGTTGTGGGGGAGGGAGTGGTCTGAGGGTGACAGGCTATCGCCAGGGCACTGAAACATGGGCTGCAATGGGGCAGTTCAGGCTGAGGAACTGGAGTTCAGGAGAGGCCTGGGGCTTAGGGGGGCCTTACCCTCCCCCCTTTAGCTGCAAAGCCAGGGCCCCAACCTTTCCACTCCAGTCCTGGCTCATGCTCCACTGGGTCCTGGGCCCCTGAGGCCACAGGAGGTCACATGTGCTGCCCCATGACTGTAAGCTTGGCACATCATCACTGTCCCTTGGGGTGGAAGTCACACAGCCCGCTTGGGGGAGGGTCCCACACGCTGCACCTTGGGAAAGTTCCCCAAGGCACCCACAAACTTCTTCCCAGAGAAGGGGCACTCCAGGCCCACCCAACCAGCTGGCACTAATGTCTGAGTTCTGTGCTCATCATCTAGAAATTTCTCCTCACAGCAAAGGACATGAAGACAAAAACCGCAGAGGAAAAAATATATAAGAGGACTTTGAGGCCAGGCATGGTGGCTCACGCCTGTAATCCCAGCACTCTGGGAGGCTGCAGTGGGAGGATCGCTTGAACTCAAGAGTTCAAGACCAGCCTGAGTAAGAGCAAGACCCCATCTCTACTAAAAATAGAAAAATTCACCAGGCCCTGTGGCATGTGCCTATAGTCCCAGCTACTCGGGAGGCTAAGACAGGAGGATCGCTTAAGCCCAGGAGTTTGAGGTTGCTGTGAGCAAGGCTGACGTCACAGCACTCTAGCCCAGGCAACAGAGTGAGACTCTGTCTCAAAAAAAAAAAAAACACCCATTCTCTGAAGGTGTCATCTGTAGATGTTAAAAACAAACAAACAAAAAAAACAAGGCAAAGGTGAAAACACACTATGATCTATTTGTGTGAAAAAAGAAAGTTCTAGAACAAGATGCACCCCACCCCCACCCCCAATCCATATATGTATACAGGAAAATATACATGCAGGCCTTGAAAAGAGCCATTGGAGGGCAGTATTCTAAATTTTAACAGTGGTATCCCCTGCACAGCTCAGGGAGAGATTTAAGGGACTGTGTCTCTTAATTATGCATTTCTGTAACGGTTGCATTTTTAAAGGGAGTATGTATTGATGTTTAGTCAGAAAAAAAAGGCAATATCAACCAGCCCCATGAGAAGCTCTAAAAAAAAAAAGGCAATGAATTGTATTTAACACATTTAAGTAGCAAAACGCAAAGCTTGCGAGGTTGGGTAAATGGGCCAGCGTGTTCGGGCTTGGAGGGCCCCCAGGAGGGATGAGACCTCAGGCTGCGGAGCCCCCAGGCCTGTGTTTCTGTCCAACGTGGTGACTTCAGTCAAGCCCTGTGGAGTCTCCATTTCTCATCTGTAAAATGGGGAAGCTGGTCGTCTCTCTAGCTGGGCTCTTAGGAACTTTCCTGAGATAGAGCAGGCGGGCAAAGCCACCAGCACATTGTTATCTCTACTGTATCCTTCCTGAGCCCCTGGGGGCCTGTCCCCCTGGCCCTGAACAAGGTGTGGCCTCTGTCCCCCCCTCTCCTACAAGCACAAACCTACTCCAGCCTCAAGGGACCTTGTCAGCCTCCTGCTTACAGGGACCCAGCAGAAAACAGGACAGAGCCCCAGGGCAGGCTCCTAACCCAGAGTGACCCTGGGCTTCAGTTTCTCTGACTTTAAAATGAGGAGGGGTTGGGATTCTCCAACCCCTGGCCCTCTGCAAATCCCAAGGGCCCGCAGCCCCACTCACCAGGGTAGTTTCCAGAACTCTGGGAGGCTGCAGTGGTGGAAGTTCTGGGGTCCCCAGGCTGGGCAGTAGGGGGCAGACCAGCCTCCTGGAGGCACCAAGCAGGCTCCCCCTGGCCCCGCCCAGGACACACCCCCACCCCCTCAGCACTCACTCGCTGCCTGTTCTCCCATTTGGGCCTCTTCACACCTTGCCAGACCCCTGCTGTGTGCTGCCCCCCCACCAGCTGCTCAATCTTGGGCCATCCCACGCTCTGGTTTCATTTTTGAGCCCCTGTTATGAGCCAGGCAGGCCCTGGGTGGGGGCTTCTCCAGAGCATCTAACTGGCTCCACTCAGAGACCACTGAGCAGATACCATCCCACCCCACTGTCACCCCCATTTTGCAGATAGGGGAAACCGAAGCTCCAGGAGGTGCCATGACTTGCCTACGGTCAACTCAGCAAGGCAGGGGCAGAGCAGGAATTGGAGCCTGGGTCTGTCGACCTCCAGTGCACAGCTTCCTGCTCGTCCATGGGGGCCCCTGCCTGGAGTGTCCCATGCCCAGCCCCAAGCCCACAGGATGAAAGGAGGGAAAGGGTACACAGATAAAGTTCAAGCACAGAAGGAGGAGGTATGGCCGGGGAGCTCTGTCCCAGGAGTGGGACAGAGTCTGGCTTCCGTGAACTTGGGTATGAGGCTCATCCTCTCTGAGCCTCAGTTTCCTCATGTGTACAATGGGCATACAACAGTGGGATCAAGGCAGACAGGGCCCTTTCTGGTCACAGGCAGAGCCCTGGGTAGACTGAGGCAGGGGTAGACTGAGGCTGGCTGGCAGCCAGGAGCCTGGCTTGAGGGAAAACAGTCAGGAGGCTGTGAGATCCTCATGAGAGAATGCACGTACCCTGGAAGCGATTAATAACGTATTAATTTTTATCCTCACTATTGACCATGCCTGGTCTTGGCGCACAGGCATGCAGGAGGAGAGGTCTGCTCTGTGCTCAGCTGCACGAGAGCCTGATGGTGACTCATGCCTGAGCTCTTTGTGCCTGGCACCTGGTGAATATTTGATGAACAACCCCCATGAACCTCAAAGTAGAACATGGCCAGGACTGTGGGGCCTGGGCAGAGAGTATGGATGGGGACAAAGGTCCAGGCAGACAACACTGCACTGACAGCCACATAGGAGACAGCCCCTGTGTGAGACCTATGGGCTAGGGCTATCCCTGTGAGCTACATGTATGTAAAAGCCCCCATGAGTAAAAGTGTAAAATATGGAAGTCATGTGACAGACATACATGTGCAAGAGCACATGTGTATCACACATGTGAGGGCCACAAGAAGCCAGCACCTTGGGGTCAGGGGTCCTGGTTTTCAATCCCAGCTCAATAGTTTCCTTGTTGTGTGTCCTAGGCAAAACTGTGCCTCTCTCTGAGTCTTGATTTCTCCTCCAAAATGATGATATAGGTTGAGTATCCCTAATCCAAAAATCTGAAATCTGAAATGCTCTAAAATCAGAAACTTTTTGAGTGCCGACATGACACAAGTGGAAAATTCCACATCTGACTTTATGTGATGGGTGGCAGTCATGGCCGGGCACCATGGCTCATGGTTATAATCCTAGCACTCTGGGAGGTCAAGGCAGGAGGATTGCTTGAGGTCAGGAGTTTGAGATCAGCCTGAGCAAGAGCGAGACCACATCTCTACTAAAGGTAAAAAAACTAGCCAGGCCTGGTGGCAGGTACCTGTAGTCCCAGCTTCCTGGGAGGCTGAGACAGGAGCATCACTTGAGCCCAGGAGTATGAGGTTGCTGCAGTGAGCTATGTTGACTCCACTGCATTCTACCCAGGGTGACAGAGCAAGACTCTGTCTCAAAAAAAGAAAGAAAGAAAGAAAAGAAAAGAAAGAAAGAAAGAAAGAAGTCATAATGTATTTTTGTGTGTGTGTGTGAGACAGAGTCTCACTCTAGTAAAAGCCCCGAACTCATGGGGGCTTTTACTAGAGTGCCGTGGCATCAGCCTAGCTCACAGCAACCTCAAACTCCTGGGCTTAAACAATCCTCCTGCCTCAGCCTCCCCGAGTAGTTGGGACTACAGGCATGTGCCACCATGCCCAGCTCATTTTTTCTATATATTTTTAGTTTGCCAGTTAATTTCTTTCTATTTACAGTAGAGATGGGGCTCTTACTCTTGCTCAGGCTGGTTTTGAACTCCTGAGCTCAAGCAATCCCTTCTTGGCCTCCAAGAGTGCTAGGATTACAGGTGTGAGCCATCGCACCCGGCCCATAATGTACTTTAAAAGTATTCTGAAGTGAGTAATATTGAAAATATGACAGCACAAAATAGAAGATACAGCTAAACCTGTGTTTAGAAAAAAAAAATGTTTAGCCTTAAATACATAGATTAGAAAAAGCTGAAAAAACAAATGATCTAAGTAGTCTCAAGAATTTAGAAGAGAACGGCATATTAAGTCCAAAGAAAGTAGAAAGAAGTAGCGCGTTTCCCCGCAAATAAGACCTACCCATAAAATAAGCCCTAGCAGGATTTCTAAGCATTTGTGCAATAGAAGCCCTACCCTGAAAATAAGACCTAGTGATGGGCATGGCTGCGCAGCGCATCTGCACATTTCGTCGTGCACGCATTTCGTTGTGGAGCGGTAAAGAAGATGAGCAGCCCTTCCCATCTGCCCCATTGTGACAGCTACTATCCCAGAGGTGACCGGAAAGGTGCAGGCAGCCCCACCAACAAGGTCGGCTCCCCTTGTCAGGTCCCGGCCATCCTGTGCGTGCTGCAAGCTGAGGCTTTGAGGGGAAAATAACACATCCCTTGAAAATAAGCCCTAGGGTGTCTTCTTGAGGAAAAATAAATATAAGACCCTGTCTTATTTTTGGGGAAACACAGTAACACAGTTAAGCAGACATTAATGAATTATAAAAAAAGTATAATAGAGAAAACAATAAAAGGTAAAACATGTCCTTTTTAAAAAATGACAAAAATGAATAAACTTCTAGCAAGACTGATGGAGGTGGCGGGGTGGGGGGAGAAATACTTCACAAGTCACCAACATTAGGGAAGAATATGAGCGTATCACTAAAGATCCTACAGGTATTAAAAAGAATATAAGAGGCCGGGCAGCCGTGGCTCTGGGAGGCTGGAGCAGGAGGATCGCTTGAGCTCATGAGTTGGAGATCAGCCTGAGCAAGAGCGAGACCCTGTCTCTATGAAAAAATAGAAAAATAAGCCGGGCATGGTGGCGCACGACTGTTATCCCAGCTACTAGGGAGGCTGAGGCAGGAGGATTGCTTCAGCCCAGGAATTTGAGGCTGCAAAGAGCTATGACGACGCCACTGCCTTCTACCCGGTCTGACAGAGCGAAATTTTATCTCAACAAAACTAAACAACACAGGCTCATAACATGCAGTTTATTCAGCATCCCTAAGGGAAAAATAAAACTACCTTCAGGCTATATGTCTGAAACTTCTCAATCTTAAGCATTTTAGCTAAGAGATTCTCAACCTTTAACCAACTGTCCCCACATCGCAGGGCGCTATGAGAATCCTCCACTTTCTCGGAGGGAAGTGCCCAGCCCAGGGCTAGCACAGAGCTGACACTCACTGAGCATGGTCTGCCACCATTGTCATTATCATCATCATCATCATGCTCCCAGGTTCCCAGCCGTGGCCCCTTCAAGGTGTGTGCCTGCTGGCCCAGGATGGAGGCTTGCAGGCACCTGGCAGCCCGAGATCCAAGGACAATCTCAGGGTAGCCTCAGCCTCACAGCCTCCAGGCTGGAAGACAGAAAGGCAGGGAGGCTGAGCCTCAGAGAAGGCAAGGGCGCCCTTGATGTCACACAGCACAACAGCATCCGAGACAGGACTACAACCTGGGTCTCCCGCCTCCTCTGCCCACGGTGGTGACAACAGCAGGCACTCAGGACAGATGATCCTTCCTTGCCAGCCCACCCCACCTATTCCTGCCCCTCTGGATTACCCAGCCACGTTGCCTCCAACCCTGCAGACAGCTGGCAGCAGGCCAGGCCCACGCATCCTCCTGCTCGGCTGAAATGATACCATCCAGGGAGCAAAGCAGAAATAGGACTCGCCCCCCCACATCGTGCACACAGGGAAACCGAGCCCAGGATGGGAAGCCTCTGGCCTAGAGGGCGGCCACCAGGCGGGCCTCGGTCCCAGGATGTCCGACTCTCTCAGGGACCCCCGTGCAGGGCACAGAGGAGACACACTCACCTCGGGCTGTGGGTGGCCACCCCTTTCCTCTCTCTGCCCTAGCCACGTCTGACTCCCTGGCTGCCTCTGCGGTCACTGGGAGACAGGAATGCTCCAATGACACCCAGCAGCGGGCTGGCTGGCTCCCTCCCACCTCAGTGGGTTTGAATATTCATGATTTCCCTCCCTGGGGATAGCAGGTGGCTCACCCCAGCACCCTGCAGGTGGTGCCTGGCCCTCTGCCCTCGCTGGACAGCCCTGGGCGATCCCCGCCCCTCTCTGGACCCCAACAGCCAGGCAGCTCTTTCATCCGAGGGCTCAGCCAGGTTCCAAGTGTCCTTGGGCCAAGGACATAGCAACCGCAGAGCCCTGCAGTGAGAACAGACTCTAAGGCCACGTGAGGGGCAGGAGCCAGGGGCAAGGAGGCTAATCGTTCCACCTACCACATCTCATTTAAGTCAAGCATCACTGTTACCCCACTCTCCAGGTGAGGAAACCAAGGCTGAGGGAGGTGAAGTCACTTGTCCAAGGTCACACAGCTAGCAGAGAGCAGACAAAGCCAGAATCCAAACACAGATTTGCCAAATGCCAGGATTTAAAGATGTTGAGATCAAAGCAGGGACCGAGGTTTATCCGAAATCTGTGGGGGCCCAGAGGAGTGAGCAACAGCTCAGCCCGGAAGGCTTCCAGGCGGCAGAGCACCTGACTAGGACTGGGAAGATGAGTCTAGTGACATTTCACTCCCTGGGCTCTAAGTGCTTCATCGAAGAAGATACAGCATCCATGCGGGGCAGCCCCTGTCTGTCCTGCCTCCAGCCCTGAGTGAGAAACAGTGACGCGCAGACACTCCGGACCAGCTTGGCGGGATTTGGGCTGATTCTTCCCTAGGCTTTGGCAGGAGAAGGCACTTCTAGGTGCCCTGGCCCTAAACCCCAGGGACCTTCAGGCTCAGCCCAGGCACAGGACTCTTGGGTTTTCTCAGCTTTGTCTGTGGAGAGAGGGGTCCACCTGTGTCCAGAAAGGCCTCCTCCACCCGCCTTCAGCACTGATGTGGAGCCCCATCCTGGACTACAAAGGAGGCTCTAGGGACCCAAGTGTCACCATCAATAATTAGTGTGACATTCACCCCACACTGAGCACTTTCACAGGGTAAGCAGCCAACAGACCCTCCCAGGGAACAGCAGGCACCTGTCGCGTGCTCTGAATCCCTCTGTCTTCCAAAGCCCTGCCCAGCCTGAGAGCAGCCCCCAAGTACCCAGGAAACGCCAGAGCTTAAACTGCCCCAGGGGAGTTCCAGAGTCCACGCCTCTCTGAGTGTCAAAAGCTAGAATCAGGTTTGGGACGTTGCATGGAGTTGTTTCAACTGTTGTAACATCCTAACAGCCTTTCTGCCTTCTGGGCTGAACTAGCTTGACGGCAACTTTACAGGAGTGAGTTAGGGCAGAACTGGCATCAAACAGCAGGTGCTGTGTTTATGAGCATGGACTCTGAACCAAACAGTCTGGTCCTGTGCTTGGGACTTCTCATGCATCATGGGCCCTCCTAATCCTTGCTGGGGAGTGTCCCCTGTTAACTCCTGAAGTTTATAGTGGAGGGGTGAGAACCTCATCAAGTTCTTGAGCAAAAGGTGACGACCATGGGCAGAGTAACAAGCCACATGCAGCAAAGATTTCCAGAGCAGGACCTGTGCCTCCAGCTCTACCAGAGGGGACTCTTCCCAGAGTATCTGTGACACCATCTTTGGCCGGTTCTCCCCCAACCCCCCGAAAATTTTTTTAATGATAAAAGCAGTACGTGCTCACTGGAGGGGAGCAAGGGAATCTCAGACAATACAGAAAAGTATAAGGAAGACAATTTTAAGAGCCCAGTCCCAGGTTGGGCGCGGTGGCTCATGCCTATAATCCTAACATTCTGGGAGGCCAAGGCGGGAGGATCCCTTAAGATCAGGAGTTCAAGATCAGCCTGAGCAAGATCTGATTCCCATCAAAGTACTAACCAGGTCCGACCCTGCTTATCTTTCTAGATTAGACAAGATTGGCCGTAGACCCATTTCTATATTAAAATGTTTTTTAAATAAATAAAAAAAATAAGCCCAATCCCAGAGGTCACCATCATTAAGGTTTTGGTCTTATGGCCTTTATTATGTTCAGATAAAAATTTAAAAAATAAAAAATAAATTAAAAAAAATTTTGGCCCAAGACTCCTTATATGTTTTCTGTCTATAGATTCTATGGGTGATGGCGGGGGTCTCTTTGGGGAACGTATTTTAACTTGCTTTTTTCTCACCTATCAATAAATCATGAACGTCTTTTTGAGACCATGAGAGTTTTAGATTGATCCGTTCCACAGGTATTTACTGAGCGCCTGCCCTGTGCCCAGCACTAGAGTACACAATACCCCATGCAGGGAGCTCGGGTTCACAATCTTAGCAGGGAGACAGAGAAGCCAAGAGCTGTGAAGGAGGATACACTGTCTGGGGCTTGTTAGAGCACAGAGAAAGCACCTGATCCAGCCCCGGGAAGGGGTTGCGGTGCGGCCTCAGGATTGGGGTAGGCAGCTCCAGTGGCAGAAGCTACAGTGTGTTCTCCAATTTCCAAAGGCAGTTCCCTTTTCCCCATGGCCACACAGCCAGGCCACATTTCCCACCCCCCCCCCCCCCCCCCCCCGCCCCGCCCTTGCAGTTCTGTGTCATCATTTGACTGAATTTTAGCCAATGGGATATGAGCAGAATGATAGCTGATGAGGTTAGGAGGATGGACCTTCTCTGTGGTCTCCTTTTCGATTGGCTGGATGAATGGGGCGGTCTCTAAGGATCTAGAGGTGGGCGGGGCCATGAGATGGGCGGAGCCTGGGTCTGCATCTGAGCCCACCAATACCCCTTGCATTACAAGAATATGAAACTAAGCTGCCATTGCATTAAGCCTTTTGGAACTTGGGGCTTGTCTGTCACGGCAGCTAGCATTAACTAATTGTGCCCGTTACCCTGAATGAGCCAGGCACAGAGAAAAGCACTTGCATGCAAAGGCCCAGGGTGATTGAGAAACTAACAAACATTTGGCCTGGCTGGAGTGTCCAGTATGTGTGCTTCTAAGAGGCTGGAGGCTGGGTGGGCAGGGGAGACCAGAGGCACAGCCAGAAAGAAAGCAGGGGCAGGAGGGATGTGTGGCCTCGGGAACCTGCTCAGGAGCTTGGCTGGGTTCCTGTGGGCAACAGGGAGCTCCAGGAGGGCCTTCAGCAGAGGAGTGAGCACATGGGATTCCCACTGGGCCGCTGTTTGTGAAATGAACTGCAGAGGTGGGGGAGAAGCGCAAGGAGCTGGCAGCCCCCCATGGCAGTTGTTACAGTTGTCCCGGAGTGAGATGACCTGGAACCACCTGGAGGCAGCATCTCTCCGGTGGGTGACTGGGTGTGGAGGAGGGGAGGGAAGAGTTCCTGTTGGGGTGACTGGCTGGCTGGGGCGTGGAGCTAGTCGCTGAGTAGGGGAGGCTGAGAGAGGGCCAGGTTGAGTGTTGGGCTTTGGTGAGCGATGTTGGGTTCCACTTAGGGCATGTTGAGTGTGAGGGATGTGAGAGATGTTCACAGAATGTCCAAAGAGCAGAGGATCCCCTGCCTGGAGCACAAGAGGGAGGTCTGGGAGAGACTGGGGGCCCTGGGCAGAGAGGTGGGACCTGAGGCCATAAGAACAAAATGGAATCACCAGGGACAGGGTGAGTAAGGAGAGGAAGCCCGCCTTATGAGAGCGGAGCAGGGAAGAGTCCCCTCCCACCCTGCAAGGAGATAAGAGGGCAGCCAGGGCCACCATAGCCATTGGCTGCGTCATAGCCTACAGCATCACTGTTGCCCCCCAAACCAGTCCCCCGCTGTCGCACTTCCGTGCTGTCCACTCAGCCTGCACGGACAGGGACAGGGCTCTGGCAGGGAAGGTGATGGGGTGAGGGTTTCTCAGGGCTGTTTCCTGAAGCTGGAGGTGAATCCCACTGGGACACAGGAGGAGGCTTTAAGGGTAGACCAAAAAGACTCTCCCTATGGTGTTCATGGTTCCAAGAGTGCCCACTCCCAGACCCTGTAATTCCACCTGTGGGAAAAATGTTCAAAGAAGATAATTTAACAAGAGATCTGAGATGGGCACACGAAGGTGGCCGCTGGAGTATTATTTATAGTTCCTCCAAATGCCCCTGGATCCTTTATCTCCACTTTGCAGAGGAGGAAACTTAAGCTCAGATGGATTAAAAAGAGTTGCCTAATGTTAAGCCTGGAACATACTGTGTCCAAAATGAACTTATTCATATAAAAAAAAGTTGTACATTTGTATATGTGTATGAGGGTCTGAAAAGACACTCACCTGACTATAAAAGGTGATTATCTGGGGAGGGAGTGGGGTCACTTATTTTCTGTAACACATTTTAATTCTGTGATATGTATACCTACATACACACATATGCACAGTACGCACACACACAAATATACATATATACACATATACACACATATATATGGCTTTTTAAAAAAATAAAAGCCTGCATTAGTTTGGGGAAAAAAATTTAAAAATACAAATATTTCTATTTTGAAAAACTGCGGGCTGGCTGGAGGAGTGAAAAGTAGCTAGTCTGAGCCATGCCCCACCTTGCTGTGTGGCCAAGGCAGACACACCGCCCTCTCTGAATCTCAGGGTCCTAAGAAGGGAAGAGGCAACAGGGGCCTGGGACAGAGGAGGAGCTGGGAAGTCACAGCTAAAGGTGCAGCTGGGAGAAGCGGGCCCTCCTTCCGGGATTACTGAGGAAATTATGTGCAAGGATCCAGAAGCTTCCTCACTCTGAGCTTCTCTGGAGTGGGGTGCTGGAGATGGGGAGGACCACCCAGAGGGGCATTTTAGCTGGACCCCAACTTGCTGGCTCCCAGGACCATCTCCAAACTGTCAGCCCTGCCACCTGGTCTTATTGCCCCCTTGGCTGGAGGTGGGGATGCCAGGAAGTTGAGAGGGCAACGTTTTTGATGATTCAGAAAGCACCTTTTTGTCTCTCAGGGTCATTTGTCTCTGTCGTTTTAAAGGGCAGCCACACCTGTGCCCTTGACAGATCTTCCCGGTGTTGTCTGCTAGCCCCATGTGACAGGGGGGAAACTGAGGCTCAGTAACTTGTGGAAGCCCTTAAAGGCAAAGCCATAACTAGGAGCCGTAGCTCTTCCTGCTATACTGCCTTGTCTAGGTAAATCATTACCCTTCCGGAGGGCAGATTCGAGTAACCCCAAAGTAGCTCTAACTGGGGAGTGACAAATCACAGGTTCACCAAGCGCCAAAAATACTGAGAGCCCTCAGGGTGCGTTTGTTGGAGTTGGTAATATCATTCTCTGTACTTTATAAGCTGCCTGCAATATTTTTTAAAAATATACACTTGTTAGCACAAGCATATGTAACAACTGTCAATGTTTTTAAAAGGTACTGAGCACCATGACCTGCATACACCCACATACCTCTCCACTCCTGAAGACTCCTAGATGCCCTGGTTACTAATCCCGCTCCACCACGCACCAGCTAGGTAACCTTGGACAAGTGACATTCCCTCTCTGAGCCTCTGTTTCCTAAAAAATGGAGGTGCTTTGATGTTCTCGCTTGCTGTGAGGCATGCAGTGCCTGGCACACGCTCTTTGTTAGCACCCCTGATTGTTATTGTGACCCTAGTAATCCTACCTGGTAGGGGAGGCAGGATCTGTCTGTGCAGACTTTTGGAAGGCCACCCTCTCCATCCAAGGACCTGCCTAGGGTGCCACAGCAAGACAGTGCACTGCCGGGATCAGGTCCAAGGGTGCTCAAGCCATACCTGGTCTCTGCTCTGGAACTGGCAGGCAGGAAAGCAGGTATTCTCTGGGCCCCACTTCCTCCCTCCATCCCCACTCACCTGCAATTCCCCTGGGCACCTCTGCTCCATCCCCCCTTGTCTAGAGTGGTGTGGGGCTCCTCAAAGGGGTTGTCCATATTCCTCACCCAGTCAGAGCCAAGCCAGGAGCCCCTCACAAGTCTGTGGCCACGCCAGTAATTCCACCATTTGTGCATCATTCCCCCAGGTTAATCATCGCCACTTTCAGTGGGTGGCACTGAAACTCAGAACTTGGCAGGAGGGGCTGGACGGGACACACTCCTCCCTCAGTGGGTGACAAGAGGGCAGTGACAGGTAAGGGAAGGGGATGCACAGGAAGCAGGCATTCTTTGTCCACAGGGAGCTTCCTCCAGGAAGGGCTCTGTCTGTGGAAGAAGCAGGGAATGGAACAGGCCAAGGTGGCAGCTGGGAACAGGGCTTCGTTGTCTCTGCTCCCGGGTAGCAGCCTGCCCTGCCCTGAGTGTCAGGCAGAGCTGGGAGCCAGGGAGGCATGGGGGGAGGGGTCCTGAGCTGAGGGTTTGGGGCAGCCTAGGCAGATCCAAGAGGCTAGGACCCCAGAGGAGCAGAGAGGTCCTGGGCAGGACTAGGGTCTTGAGAAGGGGGCCAGGGCAAGACTCCTATGACTTGGAGTCAACTCCACCACCTCTGAACTGTGTGACCTTAGACAAGTCGCTGAATCTCCCTGAGCCTCAGTTTCCCCCTCTGGATGATGGGGATAAGTAGCAACGCTTCCTTCAGAAAGCAAGGGACAGTGCAGCTTAGGAGCTGCTCCAGCCCAGGCTTGCCCTCCTGTGTGGCCCTGGCCAGGCCTCAGCCTCTCTGGGCCTTAGGTCACCCCCTGAGTAAAGGAAGAGGTTGGATATTCCCAACTGGACCAGGCGGTTCTCCACACCTCTCTCCCCTCTGGAGGATTTCCATGGCACCTGTCACCATGGCCACTTGGGTGATCAGGTGTCAGACCTGCTGCCCTCTCTTCCTCTCTCCCTCCCCCTTCCCCCGGTGTGAATTACAGCAGCCAGATGTGTACCCATCACCTCTCCTGCTCTGGGCAGCTGGGGAGGGCCGTCCCCATTGGGAAGGGACCACAGTCTGTCCTGTGCTCTGTGCTGTTACAAAGTGTTAGAGTGGCACCACAGGGGCAGACCAAGCTGGACCCTCTTCTGGGCACTGGCACAGGAAACCGGGGAACTGCGGGATTTCCTAGGGGACCACTCCTGAATACAAGTGTTTTTCCCCGACACACCCCCAAGCCTCTCCCTGGGGGCCTTGCTCCCACTGGGGAACAGGTCAGGGCCTTGCCCTAGCAAGGGGAACCCATCCCTTCCTGTGGCCCCCAGCCCCTGGTCTAATGCCCCCTTTGGGGGAGGGCTAATGGGGAGAGGGGAGATCCTTGCACCTCCTCCTCTAGGGCTCAGGCCACTGCATCCAAGATTAATCATTAACATTCCCAGATCCAGCCCAGCCGCAGTAGCCTGCCTTCTCCTGCCCCACCCACCTCACCTTCAGGGACTAGGCAAGCTCTGGAAGGGGGGCCAGGGGAAGAAAACAAGGGCAGCGTGAGCACTAGCCTGTGCCCTCCCTGGTCCCAGCCAGGCCACCCTCTGGCAGAGGATAGGAGCACCCAGACCCTGGAGCAGTCTGGGGTTGGGGCAATATGAGTGGGTCCCCAGGGGGGTAGACTTGAGGCAGGGCGCAAACTGGCAGTGGGTGTTGGACCCCGGGTCATACCTTGTTCCTGTCTTCCTTGGGTTCAGCGTGGCTGGCTCGGCCCGGGCCGCGCCGCCCGGGCGCTCACTGGGCGGCGGGGCGCACCCGCCCGGGCCCCCAGTTCCGCCAGGCCTGGTCCATGCGCCCGCCCCCGCCGCCGCTACGCGCCCGCTCGGGCCAGGTGCGGCCGGCAGCATGGCCCAGCCCCCGGCCCCGCGGCCAATGGGAGTCCTGGGCCCTGGCCCCCTCCCCGCCCTGGCCCGGCCCCTCTGCGCCCGCTAGAGACGCACAGAAGCCGCATTCAGCCCGCTGGAGCGCAAGGCCGCTGCCCCCGCTGCCGGCCCAACAAGGCCCATTTGTCCCCGACGCGCCAACGGGGCCATTGTCCCGCCACCGGCCCTTTGGCTCAGCCGAGCCCCCAGCCCGGGAGGGGACTCGAGGATGCCTGGGGCTTGGTTGGGGGTGGGAGGTGGGGGAGTGGAGCCGCGGCTCTGGGGCCCTCAGGATCCGATGGAAGGTATGGCCTCCAGCTCGGGTAGGTGCGGACCTGGGCCAGCACATTTTGGGCACCCATGGGAGTGAGGGAAGGCGCCAGGATCCCCGAAGGGAGCTCAGGCAAGAGACTTAGCTCCACCTGGTTTTGCCACTGGAGGTCTCAGCCGGCCCCACCTCTCTAGGATGCCCATCAGGGCTGAGCTGGGCCGCCAGAGCTCAGGTGTCCCATCCAGGCCCAGGTTTTCCTCCTTCATCCCAGAGAAGCAGGACCAAGGATGGGGGACAATGCACACCCAGAGCCAGGAATTCTCAGCTCCAGCTGTGGGCAGCACAGGACCAGCTGGCCAGCCAGTGGGACATGGGCCACGTCAGAACCCCACTGCCCCCGCCATTGCTGGGCGACTGTGGAATGGGGAAAATTCCACATCAGCATGGCTGCCAGGGATTTTCCATATCTGATGGGCCTGCTCCCCAACCATGTGGCCCCAGAATGCACATGCACTCAGGCAGGCCTGAGTTGTCCCCTGGAGTTGCAGGCTGTGGCTCCAGAGGTCCTGACCCTCTGTCCCTACTCTGGAAGCAACCCGCACCCCACAGCCATGGGCATGGCACATAGCCCTCTCCTCCTCCCCTGCGCCGCGACACCCGCTGAGACACGGTCCCACGACTTCTTTGCTCCCCAGGCCAAAGCCTGCACAAGCTCTTGCCTTCTCCCCTGCACAGGATGGGCCTACAGCCACTGCCCCCCAAAACATCCCTGCCCACATAGCCAGTAAATGGTGAGAGGCAGAAGGCCAGGCCCATGTGCTTAGATTTGGAAGAGCCTAGTTCCAAACCTACACTTCCTCAGCCAGGCCCCAGCTCCAGACAAGGGCACCCCGAGGAGTCTGTCCTGGGAGGGGCTCAGAGTGAGCACCCAGAGCTCGGGTTCCAGCCTGGCTCTGCCGTGATGCACAGTCCCAGGCAAGGGCATATCCCCTCGGCCTCAGCAGGGTCACAGGTCAGGCTGCTGGCAATGCCCACACGGGGTGTTATTCTGCCCACGAGCCCACAAGAGCAAGCAGGGGTGGCCCCTCACCTCAGGTCCCCACAAATCAGGCTCTGGCTTTTCCCTACTTGGCCAACTCCAGCAGGAAGTGATAAAAATCAGGGTTGGTGTTTACTAAGTCCTTACTACACACCTAATGCTACTGAGTCCATAGATTAAGTTATCACTGAACCCTCAACACATCCCTTTGAAAAGACTCTAGAATTTCTAGCAATAATTTACACAGGAGGAAGCAAGTTCACAGAGGGGAAAATGCCTGAGCTAGAATGTAAGCCAAGGTCTGACCGATGCAGAGCTCAAGCCCACAACCTCTGTGCCTCTGTTCTGGAATCCTGGACCTGGAGGGGTCCTTGGACACTGCAAGCTCTGAGCAGTGCCCAGGTCACCTCAGTAAATACCCGCAGAGCGCTAGGTGGCCCTTCTCCAACCTCAGGAAGGCTCACGAACACAGAATCCAACTGACTGCAAAAGTCCAGCCGTTTAATAACAAATACCATCCCCCCAACACTCACCTCATCACAGCACCCCAAGAATCATGGGTCCAACTGTGAGAGGTGGAGAGCTATGCAAAGCCAGGGTGAATGGGCAGCAGGTGAGGGGCTGGTTAGGCTCCTGTACTGTCTCCTGGGAGCAAAGAATCAGGCTGGGCACAGAGGCCTCTTCTGTGCTCAGCTACCAGCTGGCAGCCACCAAGGGAGGCCAGAGCTGCCCACGGCTCCAGCCAGAGAGCATGAAGGGGCCAGGGCTGGCCAGGGGAAAAAGGGGAATGTGAACAGAAGTGACTCTGGTCTATCACCAAGCTTAGGTCCTCCGGCCTGCCTTTGCCATGCCCAGCTGCCAGGAACTGGTTTCAGCCCAGTGGAGGGCCGCCGGCGCTCACACCGGCCTTGCCTTCTTGGCCTTCTTCTCAGACCTCATGGCCTCATCATGGGCTTTCCGCTTTTCTGCCAGCTTGTTGGCCTGTGGGGAGGAAGGGGAAAATCAGGCTGGGATGTGTGGGGGGATGGGCAAGGGGAGGAGAATCTTCTTCCTTCTTCTCAACACTGTCCCTTAAAAGCAGAGCTTCCAAAAAAACTCATGGGCACACTCCCCTTGGAAAAAAATCTACTCGACCCACTTTTTCATGGTGAAAAAACAGGCCCCACCCTTGCCTTTATGACACTTTATGAGTAGGGGATGGGCCACACATCGTACTTCATCATGAAAAGAAGTTCATATTACAGTTACATGAAAAATCGTACTTCAAAACAATGTGTTATTACATGCAAAAGAGCCCAGGGGCTGGCACTACAGATCTCTCCTCTGAGAGGACTGTGAGCCACCTCCGCACCACCCATTACAGAGCTCTGGGTGCACGAGTCTGTCCGTTAGTGTATGTGTGTATGTATTTTAGACAGGGTCTTGTTCTGTTGCCTGAGCTGGAGTGCAGTGGCATGACCACAGCTCACTCACTGCAGCCTCAAACTCCCAGGCTCATGTGATCCTCCTGTCTCAGCCTCCTGGGTAGCTGGGACTGCAGTTGCGAGCCACCGCACGTGGCAGTTTTTTTAAAACAAGCACACGCTTTGTGAACAAGAAAAAAAACCAGGAGAGAAACTGAACGCAAGCCTCCCACAGTCCCTGAATCTGCTGGGATTGATCCATTCCCAGTTCCCAGATCTCAGCAGACTCAGAAACAGCTGGGTGCAGGGCAGGGAATGAAGCCCCAAGGAAAGCTGGGGCCAGAACTCACGATACCAAGATGCCTACACAGGTCTGGGTGGGGCCCCAGAGGCTGGGCTGGGCCATGCAGGTGACCTCAGGAAAACACTGAAGAGATACAGAGTCTGCTCAGAGGAGAGCTAGAGGCCTAAATTCACCTAAGTTCACATCGGTGGCCATAACTGAGGTCTCAGGTAGACGGCCAAGACTTACCTCTCGGATTTTGCGCCTCTTGCCAAACATGATCTTGTTGTACAGGTACTTCTCCCGCTTTCTCATCATCATGATAGCCAGGCGCTTGGCCTCGCTCTCCTCCTCCTGCGCCAGCCGCTGCTTGTCCTCCAGCTTCACGGTGCCTTCCATCACCCGGGGCTTCTGGGGACACAGGCAGGACGCTAATGGGGACAGGTGGCCCTCTCCCTGCAAGTCCCCTGGCTCCTGCCACCTTTTGGGCCAGGGAACGCACCAAGTGGCCAGTGGGGACACTTCCCAGGCTGCACCCCCAACCCGGGACCCCCATACCTTCCCCTCCATCCTCTGCTCCTCCAGAGCTGTCAGTCGGGCTTCTTCCTCCTTTTCTGAACCAGTCTCCACATCTTCCTCCTCCTCTTCGT
>VSMD01073805.1:0-61889 GCA_008750895.1 Mirza zaza
AGGGGTAGGATCTACTTAAGATCCAGTTCTGGGGCCGGGCGCGGTGGCTCATGCCTGTAATCCTAGCTCTCTGGGAGGCCGAGGTGGGCAGATCGTTTGAGCTCAGGAGTTCGAGACCAGCCTGAGCAAGAGTGAGACCCCCATCTCTACTATAAATAGAAAGAAATTAATTAATATATTAATTATTAACTAATATATATAGAAAAAATTAGCCGGGCATGGTGGCACATGCCTGTAGTCCCAGCTACTTGGGAGGCTGAGGCAGCAGGATTGCTTGAGCCCAGGAGTTTGAGGTTGCTGTGAGCTAGGCTGATGCCATGGCACTCACTCTAGCCTGGGCAATAAAGTGAGACTCTGTCTCAAAAAAAAAAAAAAAAAAAGATCCAGTTCTGACACCAAACTTTTAAAGAACAAATCTGAGGCACAATAAAATTCTAGAGAGTTTAAGTAAAAAGCAATTCATTAATTGTGGAACCCCAAACCAAAAGAGGTGTAGTGTTCCAATGACAAAATGTTAAAGGCAAGTATTTATCAGGAACATTCAGAAGCAAAATAAAGAAATTTGATTGGTTTGCAGTGATAAAATTGTCTTTTTTTGGGGGGCGGTACCTTGTTGGAAAGTCTGTAGTAACATAAATATATGTTAGTTGGCTGCTTATGATTGGCTGAGGTTGAGTCTTATATTTCTGTCTAACATAAGCATTTATCAGAAATGATTCAAACTAAGTTTTGCCTATGTTTAAAGTTATGACTCCAGTGAAGTTTCACTTTTGTTTGTAGCTTAAGCAAAGTTAAGGCTATTTCTAAGGCCTCGTTGATTTTGTTTGCTTCAGAATTTTCCAGGCCCGGTCTCCATTTTAATTTTGCATTAACAAAGGCAACAAAAGAGGAAGCAGGGGAGAAGAGAAGGGGGATGAAGGAAAAGGAGATGGATAGCATCACTCACCTTAACTTTGGCATCTGTTTTACCATTAGTGGGATTGGCTGTGGGCGAAAAGAAGACAGATCAGCCAGGGCACTGGTTAGAAGAGGGCCTACTTGTTCTGCTAACGAAAAAGGCCCAAACCAAATTGAAAGCAAGGACTACAGACCCCATCTTGGGTCTACAGGGCAACAGCTAAGTAAATTTGACCCCATTTACCCACCCATGGGGTATCCCAGACACAGCCTTCCCCACTGGCAACACTGGCAAAAGGAAGCAGTCATTTGTGCCATATTCTTTTCAAATGATTGCTGAGCTTTCCTAGAAGCAAACCAGGAAGCTTTAGGAATATAAGATATTAGGAAAAAGGTGGGGAATGTTCAGTATTGAAGTCAAGTCCAGATTTTTACTGGCCACAGATTTAGTGAGAGAAGACTGAGGGCCATTTCTATGTGTTTCAAATGTAGAGAGACTTTAATGGAAATTTGAAGAATCTGGTACTCCATGGCACTAAAGAGAAACAAAGAGAGTGAGAGGAAGGATGAGAAAGAGAGAGGAGAGAGAGAGAAAAGGAGGAAGGAAGGAAAAAAGGAAGCAAACATGCAAGCAACAAAGCCAGTCAACAAGTACTTTCTCTGGTATTCAAAACACACCAAATTCCCTCATGTTTTTGTCATAAACTCACTTTGCCACTGTAAAAAGCAGCCTCAGTGTCTGTAAATCAGCATTTCTCAGGAAGCCGGGGAGGGGTCTGAGACAATGCATCTTGTCTTTTCTCTCATCCCCTGGACACAAGGTCTTTATTTACTATGCTCCAAATTCTGCAACAAACCACATTCTAAGTTCAAGCACACACACATACACACACACACACACACAAATCTATAAGGCAACTAAATTCCGCTTCTCATATAACCCTTAGTGATCCCAATAACCTGGCTACGCTTTTTGGGAAACCATCAGCTCGAGCATGTGGCATCACAAAATACGTTCATGCCACTGTAGACAGAACCACATGTCCAGGTGGATAATCCAGTTGTGTTTGGGCTGTTTTCTATATCTATCTGGCTCTAGCATGGACCCAGGCCCATATCCCACTGGGCCTGACCACCGGACACGCAGACCTTACTCAAAGCACAGCTGGATGAGTAAAATTTTGCGCAAGCTCTCAAATCTGCTGACTCTGCTCTGAGTCACGCTCCAGCCATCTGAGGTGGAGTCACCAAGGGCTCTTTTTCCTGCTGGTTTCTACTGTCACGGAAGCCCCCAGAGAAAGCTCCAGTTTCCTTTGTGCTCTGACTTTAACTACAGTCAGGAAGGTGCCTGGAATCCTCCTTTGCACACTCCCACCTGAGCCAGGTGTTGGATGGTCACTGGCTCTCAGGACGTCAGACCTAGAAGGGCTTAGAGGTCATCCTGGCCACCCACTCGCTTCCTCAGTGAGGTGACTCAAGATTCCATGGTACGATGGTGGCAGAACCAGGCCGAAATTCAATAAACCTACACGAATGGGTGGGCATCAGAACCCAGCTTTTCCCACAGAGTAAAACCCACTAGTGCCCCTAGTCGCCCAGAACTTTCTCAAGCCCAAATCTCCTCTTCATGCTCCACGGAGAGCTGAGCCCGGGCACCCCTACCCCATGACTCCACAGGCATGGATTCCTCAGCAATCTGGCCTTTCTTCCCTAGGCCTCCCTCTTTCCTCTTACACTCCTACCTCCTGAACCCTGTCTGCCTTGGCCTTACGACTCCTAACCCTGCCCAGATATCTCTGGTTTCCTGCTCTGGAAATATCCCCAAATTCCTGACCCCAGAAATTTAGACACAGCCCTTCCCTCTCTGCCTGGGACCTGTGTTCCTCTTCCTGTCTCCAGCGAGGTCCTCTTCAGGCCCAGGAGTTAGACTCAGAACTGACCAAGATATTTGAGCCTCTGCCCTTCTGAGGGGCCTGAGTCTTCAGGACCAAGGACAAGGGGCAGGACTGAGTTAGGAACAACACAGATGCTCCCTCTCACGCATACCTCCTCTTCTCCCCACTCCCCTGTTCCCCTGCCAGGGACTTCCTGGCCTGAATTATGGTCCAGAAAGACATAATTCAGCTCATTGGTGGGGACTCCTAGGAGTGTCAGAATGGCTACTCCATTGTGTCTTTCTTAGGCTTGCTCTGCCTTTTAAGAACACACCTCTTCAGTATCTCTCTCTGAGTCTCTCTACTGATTTATCATCAGTAACTGAGGTCTGGCCTATGAACCCATTACAAAGTGCTCTGAGAGGTATTAGTAGTATTATGTTCTTTTCTGCAGTGGCTTACTCCTAACTTGACCCTCATCCAAGCCATAGCAGTCCTCACTCCATGCCTTGGCCCCGTGCCTGGAGTGTCCTCTGGGCCTAACAGCTCCCCTCACTCACCACCTCCTCCATGATGGCCACAGCTGCTACTTATGTGCCATCACTGTCTACTAGGCCCTGGGCTAAGAGCTTCAGCCTGTTTCATCCCCATAACAACCCTGTGCAGTGGGTCCTATTAGTGTTCCCATTTCCAGGTGAGGAAACTGAGGCACAGAGAGGTGGAGTCATTTGTCAAAGTCAGGTAGATGGTGAGCTGTGGAGCTGAGACTTGAACCCAGGCAGTTTGGCCCCACCACGTGTGCTTCCATCACTATACTACACTGCCCCCCATGGAACATTCTCGAACCACCCCAGCCTATGCTGGGCTATGGTGATTCCTCTGTATCCCTGTCATAGCCTTTTCATTTCTCTGTCACTGCCCTTATCCTACCTTATTGTAATGATTTGCATGTACTTCTGTCTTCCCCACACTCCTGAGGACTCCCTGAGGTCAGGGACTGGATTTCTTTACCTTGGAATCACCACAGCATCTAGCACTGACACATGAGCAAGTTTGTTCAAGTCTTGTTGAATGAGTGAATTAATAAATGAATGAAATATGGATCTATAATTAAATGATAAACAATTCTCTAGCTCAAAGATAGACTTTTTGGAAACATCTGGCATGGGTGCTTGCCCAAGCAGAAACCAATAACAAGAGGTATACAGGGAAGCCACAAACCTGAAGTCGTCTTTCTCCTGCGGTAGGTCAAGACTGCTACGACAGCAACAATGGCCGCTACAGCAATCCCAATGACCACAGCCACAATTACTCCCATCGGCGAAGAGTTGCTCGCTTCGGGCCCTGGGGAAGACAGACCTCAGGACAGGCAGTACTCTCCCTGTGCCACCCCCACCCTCCCCACCTTCCCCCAGGGCTTGTCACCTGAACTGTTCTGTGTCTGGGTCATTTGCAGGGGAAATATTCACTTACCCTCCAACCTCACCTGCACACCGTTTCTGTGGCTGGACTTGTGCCTCCCCCATACCCAGGTTTCTCCGCCACACTAATAAAGGCACACTGGGGAGTGTGTGCCAGCAGAGCAACGGTTCCCCTTAGCCCTCAGGGTCAGCGGGGAGGCTGGGCCTGAAGCCTCCCATCCCTGGAGGCATCACTGCCTCCCACAGCCTGAACAGTGCGGGACATGCCAGGCCTTCCAGAGTGAATGTCCATAACACAGGACATGAGAGGAAACAAGGCAAACCTCAGCTCTTAGGAATGCCCAGGAGCTTAGGGAAGCTCTGCACCAACGGGAGACCTCAGCCTCACTGCTGTCCTTGGTATGGGGCCTGCATTGCAAAGTGGGACAACAGACTTATTGCCTGTCACCTGGAAGCTGAGGGCTCCAAGCTCTGACCCCTACTCATGCCCATACTGGCCCATACTGAGCAAGGCATCTGCCTCTCTCCTCTTGGCCTCAGTGCCCAATTTTGCTGCAGTGGCTTCTCTCAGATCTCCATGTAGGCCCATGCGACTTAGCCCTTGTTCACCCCTCTTCTTCCCTCTCTATGTCTCAGCAGAGTCCCATACCTTGGACAGTGATGGTCACAGACTGAGATGAATACCGCATCTGTCCTATATATCCTGTGCAGTGGTATTCACCACTGTGGCTGTGGTTTGCTTGTGGGATAGAGAAGCTGGCATTGAAATGGGAAAACTTCTTGGATGTTCCATTCTGGAAGAATGTGATCTTGCCCAGAGGCTTGTTCCTCCAGGCGTGGCACCTCAGCATGATGGTTTCCCCGTCCTGGAACTCCAGGTGAGTGGTCTGGAGCACCAGCCACTCTGAATGACACAAACATGGCAAGACAAACTTTTAAGGCTAGATGACAAGGCCTTTGCTGCCTCGTGCTTAGGGCTACATTACTTACAGGACTTGACAGGATTTCTAGCAGAGAGACTTGAAGATGCAGATGTGAGCATTCTCTTACAGGCAGTATGTAAGAGATGTGAGCATTCTCATACAGTATTTTGTCTATGAGACCTCTGAAATATAGAAATTTTCAGAAGTCCCAAAGATAAAGAGCAGATATTAAAAACAATTTTGTGGAATTAAAAACACTATATTGGAATAGGGAAATGAGTGCATTTCAGTAACTATAAGTGGTTCCCAACATTTTTGGCACCAGGGACTGGTTTCATGGAAGACAATTTTTCTGGAGGAGGGTGCACGGAGGCAGAGCAATGGGGAGTAGCTGTAAATACAGATTAAGTTTTGCTGGCTCACTGCCGGCTCACCTCCTGCTGTGCAGCTGGGTTCCTAACAGGCCCAAAACTGATACCAGTCCGTGGCCTGGGGGTTGGGGACTGCAGCTACAGATGTTACTGAACAGGACCTGGAATCTTCAATTTGTTTTGGATACACTATTCATGGTCTGAGGATTACTAATTCAATGGGAACTTTGGTACCAGTTTTGCAAAGTGTGGGTGGGCAGCCATTAACTACATGAGCAACAAAGTAGAACCTCAATAATGCCTCACCCACCTGTCTTAGTCTGTTCTGGCCTTTATAATAAAGTACCATAAACTGGGTGGCTTATAAGCAGAAATTTATTTCTCACAGTTCTAGAGGCTGGGAAGTCCAAGATCAAGGTGCTGGCAACTTCTGTGTCTGGTGAGGGACTACTACTTGGTTCATAGAATTGAAGCTTCTTGCTGTGTCTTCACATGGTAGGAAAGGACCATGAGCTCCCTTGGGCCTCTTTTGTAAGGTCACTGATCCCATTCGTAAGGGCTCCTCTCTCATGACCTAATCATCCTCCCAGAGGCGTCACCTTCCTAATACTATCACCTTGGAGTTTAGGATTTCGACATATGAATTTAGAGGACAGAAATATTCAGACCATAGCATACCCTGAATGGAATCTCTCATCCACATAAAAAAGAAAATGTATGACTTTTTGAATTTAATATTCAACTGTGACTCTGAATTAAAGGGGCATTCTAGAAAGCTTTTAAAGTTAAAATCCCTTTTCCCTTTTTGCCTACAAACACCCTCACTCCCAACCACTCTCTTCCTTTATTGATGGCAGAGTAATCAGATCCCAAAATTTAGCTATTAATACTTTGGAGGACATCTATTAAAAATGTTTCAGCCGGGCAGTGGCTCATGCCTGTAATCCTAGCACTCTGGGAGGCCGAGGCGGGCGGATTGCTCGAGGTCAGGAGTTCGAAACCAGCCTGAACAAGAGCAAGACCCTGTCTCTACTATAAATAGAAAAAAATTAATTGGCCATCTATATATAGGAAAAATTAGCCAGGCATGGTGGCGCATGCCTGTAGTCCCAGCTACTCGGGAGGCTGAGGCAGCAGGATTGCTTGAGCCCAGGAGTTTGAGGTTGCTGTGAGTTAGGCTGACGCCATGGCACTCACCCTAGCCTGGGCAACAAAGCAAGACTCTGTCTCAAAAAAAAAAAAAGGTTTCAACAAACTTACTAGAGAAGAAAATCAAATTGCTTTATCAGAGAAATAAATAGTATAATTTATTATATCTACCTTAAATAAAAATCCATGTAAGAAAAGAGTATTCTGCATATGAAAGGCAAGGTACTGTGGTTGAGATGGCATGAAACAGAAATCTAAAGTCAGAATTCTGATGCTGGCTGTGCCATTGACTGCTCAGCTCTTGGGTCTCATTGCCTTCATTTCTTTGTCCAAAGGATGGATGGGACTAGATGGTTTCTCTCTGATGTAAACTAAAAAAATAAAATCCTGCTGGGCGCGGTGGCTCACACCTGTAATCCTAGCACTCTGGGAGGCCGAGGCGGGCGGATTGCTCGAGGTCAGGAGTTCAAAACCAGCCTGAGCAAGAGCGAGACCCCGTCTCTACTATAAATAGAAAGAAATTAATTGGCCAACTAATGTATATAGAAAAAATTAGCCGGGCATGGTGGCACATGCCTGTAGTCCCAGCCTCTCGGAGGCTGAGGCAGCAGGAATGCTTGAACCCAGGAGTTTGAGGTTGCTGTGAGCTAGGCTGATGCCACGGCACTCACTCTAGACTGGGCAACAAAGCAAGACTCTGTCTCAAAAAAACAAACAAACAAAAAAAAATTCTAAGCCCCCCAACGGACTGAACAGACCCCAACTATAGCTTTGATTGGGTAAGAGACTGATTCTGGTGACATTCTCCTGATAAGAGACCCTCTCTAGGCAAGGGCAGAGAAACCTTAAAAACTGATGAAATTGGAGGTCAGACACATCTCATTATAGCTCCTCCCTGTTGTGGTTTAGAAACGACTGACCAACATTAATGTTAAAATAGAGATCATATGACTGACAGAACAGACTCTTTGTGGTAATATGATACCAACTTATAAACAGGGCCTAACGCCATGCCAGGCAAGGGTTAAGTCATACACCCTTACACTTAAAGAATAAACTATGGTCTAACTGCCAGAGGTTTTCTTTTCATATAGCAGCTAAACAAGCACTGGCCTTGAGATGAGCAATACTGAAACAATTACAGCTCATCATGGCCAGACGCTGACTGACCACCTTATTCCACAAGCCACACCTACAGCTTTTACTGGACAAGAGACTGATTTCAGTAAGATTCTCCTGATAAGAGACCACAGACCACGGAGTGGTTTGGGCCAGTTTTGCAGAGCCTGCACATTTGTGTCCCTGCTTCACCTTTTGAATTATAGGGCCTAACTGTAATACATTTAAATGTTAATTCTCCACCCCAAAGTGAACATGGAATGCATGTAACATGCATGGTCTCTTATCACGCATGTGCACAATCCCCCTTCGTGAATGTTCAGAGCTCCCCTTGTAACCTGTTGAATATGTATGTTTAGGAATTCTGTTCAACATAAAGCTCCTGCCCCAAACCCTCCTCCTTCAAATTGCTTTATTTTCTCAGTTTTCAGCCAGAGGCTGTGCTTCCCAGCCTGTCAGAATGGCCACCTTATAGACTGCAACCCTTTATAAGAAGTAATGTTCTCCTTTTCAGATTTATAAATTGTGTGATTTTTAAGTTAACACTATAAACAGTCATGTACAGGTTCGGGAAGAAAAAAATTAAGTTAACACTAACAACCCTTCAGATCTCAGTTGTTGTGATCTATATTCCTTTTCTTAGAAAAGTCAGAAGTACCACCAGCTGTTTCTGGGAAGCCAATTCACAAAGAGAGGAGATGGGGAATTGTGATGTCCTTGGGCAGGTTTTTGAGGTTAACTCATTATTTGCCCCCTTCGATAGAGCACCATAAACAGAAAGTGGTTCCACTGCCAGGATCTCTCTGGTACAGTGCCCTTAAAGGACCACTAAAAAAAATCACACTCCTCATGTTAAACTAAAACACTGGATGTTTACCTGGGACCTTCTTCAGGGTTTAGGTACCAAGGGTGCAACTGAAGTAAACTACAATACAAAAGCGCTCATATTTTCAGACATTGGAGAGGGGCAGAAATAGTATCTAGGAGTATTATCTCTACAGAATCTCTTAAACTGAACACTGTCAGATTTACCTAAACCTAAATCCAATGAAGTGACTCCTTTAATTAAAACTATCTAATGAATTCTCATCTCACACAGGAATAAAGTCAAAATCACCGCAACAGCCTACTGGCCTCTCATGGTCTATCCTTTCCCCTCCCTCTCAGCTCTGACCTCATCTTCCAGATGAGGTCTGCTCCAGCAGACTGACCTCCTCACGTTTGTCAGGCAGCCTCCCACCGCAGGGCCTTTGCAGGTCTGTTTGCCCCTGGACTCTGTGCTTTACTAGACTGCCACCAGAGTCAGTGGTTTATAGAGTAGGGATTTCCTTCTGCTTCTCTTACACTCAGCGGCCTGTTTGAGGCCTTGCGACCTTCTTGCTCAATCAGGACTGAGGCAAAAACAACCTAACACATACTGAGGAAATTATTAGAAATTTCCAAATTTCCACCAAACATGCTAAGCAAAAGGGTGGGTGGGTGAAACAGGAAATGAGTGGGCAACTCACAGCAATGCTTCTCAGTAAACAGGCCACCCCACCTTTCTTGAAAATCTCTGCAGATTTCATCTCTCTTAGTCCTCCCAGACCCTCCCCAGGGCCTTCCTCCACTGACCAGAAAATATATCCAGACGCACAGGGTCGCTGAGGCTGCTCTGGTCCGTCTGGCACCTGTACTCCCCGCTGTCACTGGTGTTGGCCTTAAACCTGTAGCTGGGCTGGACCTGGGTGGGAATGGAGTTCCCATTGTGGAACCATTGGGTGGAGTCCTTCCCGGGCGTGTGGGCCCCCCAGCACGTCAGAGTCACGTCATCCTCCCTGAGCACGGTGATCCACGGGGGCTCAAGTCTCACCACAGCCTTTGGGAGAGCTGCTGAGGGGCAGAGAGCAGAAAGGGATGTGCATAAATAACCTTGAAGGAACTGTGGAGTCCAAAGGAGCTCCCAGGGTAGGTCCGGCAACAGAGAGTCCCCTTGTAGGCCCAGTTAAAGATCTGTACTTGCAGCAACCTCATTCCTTTGAGTCTTTGGTGGATCCAGGGGGAATCTTACCAAGAATCAAATCAAAGCCCCACTAAAATGGGGGAACTGCCTGTGCTGAACCCAAGCCTAATTCTTGGTAGAACAGACTTTCCCTACTTAGTACATCGAGCATGACATTGTAAGGAAACAACACCAGCAATACAAGAAAACAAAGAACAAACTCACCAGCTTGCCTGTCCGCAGAAGCTGTCAAAGAGAAGAGAGGGATCAATGTAGAGCAGAAGATGAGAACAAATTTAGTTGCTTGTATGTGAAGAGGGGCAGGGGAAGGTGATCTTGGCTCCTTCTTTCCCCAGGACCCATCTCAAGAGCCTGTTTCCAGTTGATCTCTTAAAAGAGCACTCACTTCCCATGTCCTCCTTATCTCATCCCTGCCCTGCCCCTCTGGCTACAAAGTTAACATGAATGTTTGGCACAGACAGAACGGACTTCTTCCCAGGGACTGCAAAAATACCTCGGAATTCTGGAACAGTAAGAATTCAAGTTCTGCTCTCCCCTTTCAATCTATCCTCAGCTTCCAGAACCCAGCTAGCTATTGACCACACTGGTCCCTGGAGTCCAGGCAGTAGGAGTGGCTGAAGTTGCCCCCTTTCAGGAAGACCTTCACTCACCCAGCAGCAGCAAAACTCCCAATGGTTGAAGCAGCCACAGGCTGCCAGGATATACATTCTGAAACATTTCTGTCTCCAAAGTCATCCTAGAAGTGGGCCAGAGTCCAGTGGGGCTTAGGAGATGAACTTAGAAAAGAGGAAGGAAATTGTTTCATCTTTTTGTGCCTTTGTCATCAGTCTCCAGATTCTACTTCCGATAAACAATTAGGAACAAACCTGACTAGCGGTTTAGTCTACTTTACAGAAATGTTTCTCTCCCACGCATCCCCTTGTTGTGTCCTTGTGAAAACCCCTGGGAAGGTGCTGTTGTGCTGGTGAGGAAGGTGATGGGGGGAAACAGCAGGAAGTAGAGCTGGGAACAGAGCCCCTGTCTTGGGTTCTCAGTTCAATGCTGTGCCCACCACACTCCCTGTGCTGCTTTACTGGCCAGTATATAAAAATTTCCAAACGAGTCTCCACCTAGACAAGGTAAAGAAACCCTTCTAAATCTGCAACCAATTAGAATCATCATTCAACAACAACAACAACAAAACGGGGTAGTTATCTGTGGGAAACACAATCCAAGAAAGTCTGTAAATAAACATATGCAAAACTACTGCCTTGCCCCTGCCCTTCACGCCCTGCCCGCCACAGGCACGAGAACATTCTCAAGTGCAAGAAACGATTTTGGTAAGGAAAGCCTTGGAGCAAGTTCAAATGCTATTTAAAAAGGGAAAACACTTTTTGTCTATATATTCACTCTCTCAACACTTATGACACCAAATACGTGGGGTTTTTTTACATATCAAGCAGTTCTCCAGGACCAGCTGGGTGTCCTATGATTAAATTCAATTCTGACACTACTTACCCAGAGTTAGCGTCAGAACCCACAGGTTAAGGGGTCCCACAAGACTGCCCCTACTTCAGATGCCAATCAAAAGTCTGGGCTTCCTGTACTTTTGAGTGATGGCTATAAGTCGGGGTTTCCTGCAACCACTTCCTCAGTTCCATAATTTGCTAGAATGACTCACAGAACTTAGGGAAACACTTACTTACATTTATCTGTTTATTATAAACTAAAGGTCTGATAAAGGATACAGTCGAACAGCCAGATGGGCCAGGTGCGGTGGCTCATGCCTGTAACCCTAGCACTCTAGGAGGCCAAGGCGGGAGGATCGCTCAAGGTCAGGAGTTCGAAACCAGCTCTGAGCAAGAGCGAGACCCCATCTCTACTAAAAATAGAAACAAATTAATTGGCCATCTAAAAATATATAGAAAAGATTAGCCGGGCATGGTGGCACATGCCTGTAGTCCCAGCTACTCGGGAGGCTGAGGCAGTAGGGTCACTTGAGCCCAGGAGTTTGAGGTTGCTGTGAGCTAGGCTGATGCCACAGCACTCTAGCCTGGGCAACAGAGTGAGACTCTGACTCAAAAAAAAAAAAAAAAAAAACCAAAAAACAAAAACAGCCAGATGAAGATATGCATAGGCCAGGGTCCAGAATGGTCCAAAGCAAAGGAACTTCTGTCCCTGGGGAGTTGGGATATGCCATTCTCCCAGCATGTGGATGTGTTCACCCAGAAGCTCTCCAAACCCTGTCTTTTAGGGATTTTTATGGAGGCTTCATCATGTAGGTGTTTTTGTTTATTAATTCAATCTCCAGCCACTTTTCCCTCCCTGGAGGATGGGGTGTGGAGCTGAAAGTTCTAAGCTTCTGATCATGGCTTGGTTTTTCTGGTAATGAGCCCCATCCGGGAGCCCACCAAGGTCATCTCATCCAAACAAAAAACACTCCTATCACTCAGGAAATTTCAAAGAATTTAGGAACTTTGTGTCAGGAACTGGGATATTAGAACTAAAGATGCTCCTAGCACCCCTATTGCTCAGAAAATTACGAGGGCTCTGTGTCAGTACCTGAGCTGAGGGCAGAAACCTATTCCACAGCTATATATTCTATGCAGGTGACAGTGTCGTATGATTGGGTTGAACAACATGGTATAAGGATCACAGTGGTTAAAAGTCAGACTACGGGGCAATAATAGGAAAAATAGACAAGTGGAACAGCATCAAACTTAAAAACTTCTGTGTATCAAAGGAAAAAAATCAACAGTGTGAAAAGGCAACATACAGAATGGGAGAAAATATTTGGAAATCACATATCTAAAAATGGATTAACATCCAGAATATATTTTTTTAAATTCCTAAAATAAGACTCAATACAAATTTAAAAAACCTCAAATAACCTGAATAAAATATAGGCAAAGGACTTAAACAGACATTTCTCCAAGGAAGATATACAAATAGCCAAAAGGCATGAAAAGATGGTCAACACCATTAATCATTAGAGAAATACAAATCAAAACCATAAGGAGATATCACTTAACACCCATTAGGATGGCCACTATCAATAAAATAAAATAAAATAAAGTAAAGTAAAATGAAATAAAAAGTGTTGGCAAGGATGTGGATAAATTGGAACCCTTGTGCATGTTGGTAAGAATGTAAAATGATGCAGCCATTATGGAAAACAGTATGGAGGCTTCTCAAATAAATTGAAAATAGGATTACCATATGATCCAGTAATCCCATTTCTAGGTATATATTCAAAAGACTTGAAAGCAGGATCTCAAAGAGATATTTGCACACTCATGTTCACTGGCAGCATTATTCACAATGTCCAAGAGGTAGAAGCAATCTAAATGTCCATCAAAAGATGAATGGGGGCCGGGCAAGGTGGCTCATGCCTGTAATCCTAGCACTCTGGGAGGCCGAGGCGGGAGGATTGCTTGAGCTCAGGAGTTCAAGACCACCTGAGCAAGAGCAAGAACCCATCTCTACTAAAAACAGAAAGAAATTAGTTGGACAACTAAAAATAGAAAAAAACAATTAGCCAGGCATTGTGGTGCATGCCTGTAGTCCCAGCCACCTGGGAGGCTGAGGCAGGAGGATTGCTTGAGCTGAGGAGTTTGAGGTTGCTGTGAGCTAGGCTAACACCATGGCACTCTAGCCCAGGCAAGAAAGTGAGACTCTGTCTCAAAAAAAAAAAAAAAAAAAATAGATGAATGGGTAAAGAAAACGTGGTATATACATACAATGGAATATTATTCAGCCTTTAAAATGGAAGAAAATTCTGCCACATGCTACAACATGGATGAACCTTAAGGACATTATGCCAAGTGAAGTATGTCAGTCACAGGACAAATACTGTATGATTCCACTGATATGTGGTATCTAAAACAGTCGAATTCATAAAAATAGAAAATAGAATGATCATTTCTAGGTGGGACTTGAGGCACAAGGTAATTCAGTGAGTCTAGGGTTTCAGTTTTGCAAGTTGTAAAAGTTCTAGAGATCTGCTGCACAACAATGTGAATATACGTAACACTATTGAACTCTATACTTAAAAATAGTTAATATGGTAAATTATGTTATATTATAAATTATATATTATATAATACATAACATATATCATGTGTTTTTAACCACAATTTAAAATATTTTTTTAAGCAGACTATGGGGTCTTGAACCAGGTATTTAATTTCTCAGAGCTTTGGTTTCCTCATCTATAAAATGGACACTGTCTGTTTCCTAATAAATGTTCAAAAGTAACTTTTATTTAAATGAGTGTTGCCAAGAGTTTTTAACCTTTGCATTTTTCTGGAAGTATTGGTTCTTTATTGTTTAGGATAATTCCTGGTCAAAATCTCATCCATAAGGCATTAGCGTAGTTTGTTTCCAACAGGAGCCAAAGATTAAGGAACTGCCTACAACCAGGAATGCAGCCTGCTGGAGAAGAGGGGACAGAGCCTGGGGAATATGGTAGCGCCCAGTTATACTCAAAGGGCAGAAACCCAAAGCAGAAAATGACCTTATTTTTCACAATTTCTCCCACTGAAATCTTCTCTAGAATGAGAAGAAGAAGATTTGGGAGAAACTGAAACATTTTCTCCCATTAAAATCCTAAATGGTTTTTCCCTTGCTTTCTATTACAGAAATTGTGAAGGGACTGCCCATGCTGAGCAGTAGATTTGCACACATATGTGTGTATTCCAAAAATGGAACACAAATCATGGGGTTCTAAATTGGTGAACATTTTTGGAGGGCATTTTGGCACTATTTATTAGAAATCAGTAAACCTTATTATCTAGTAATTCCATTTTAAAAAATGTGTCCAATAGAAACACTTAAGTGTGAAAACAGTAACAAGAATATTCATTACAGTATTGTAGTATAAGGAAAGAAAAGTCAAGATAAGAAGCTAATAGGGCTGGGTGTGGTGGCTTGCACATGTAGTCTCAGCTACCCAGGAGACTGAGGAAGAAGGATAACTTGAGGCCAGGAGTTTGAAACTAGCCTGGGCAACATAGTGAGACCCTGTCTCAAGCAAAAGAAAAAAAAGATAATAGAGAATCCTGAGACTCAGCCACTTTCTGACTTTTTTGAGAAACCTTCCAGGATCCTTCCTGTTGTGTATTTATGTGTGTATGTGTGAATGTTCTGTTAGTTTTGTTTTCTCAAGCTAGTTTGTTTTCTCAAGCTAGTTTCTCAAGCTAGTTTTGTTTTCTCAAGCTAGATTCCTGTCGCTCAGAGAATTCTAACAAAAGAGAAGTTGTATTCTGAGGGAAGAGTGAGCAGGTAAAGGGTATGGCCTATAAAGAGAGGTAGGAAAAGTGATAGGTAGTATATTAGTTGGGGTTCTCTAGAAAAAGAGAACCAACAGGATATATGAGAGACTGAGGAGATAAGGAAATTCAGAAATGGTAGCATGAGGGATCTGTCAAGTGGGGAGAGAAAGAGAGAAAGGAATTTAAGGAATTGGCTCGTGTTTTGCAGAGGCTGGCAAGTGTAACATCTGCAGGGTAGGCTAGCAGGTTGGAAGCCCAGGGAAGAGTTGAGGTTGGAGTTCAAGTCAGAACATAGTCTGCTGGCAGAATTCCCTCTGTGCACGTCTGTGTCCTAATTTCTTCTTATAAGAACATCAGTCATATTGGATTAGGACCAACCCTAATGACCTCATTTAACTTTAAATACCTCTTTAAAGACACTATCTCCAAATACAGCCACATTCTGAGCTACTCAGGGTTAAGATTTCAACATATGACTTTTGGGGAAACACAATTCAGCCCATAACAGATAGGAAATAAACCTTGAAAGAAAAAATATAGTGGCGGAATTGCAGAGTTGGATAGGGCCACAAACGTGGGAGGACAAGTTCACAGGCAGCGCTTTTATTCTGGCTATTGGTGAAAGGTGACAATAAATAAGGGCGTGGCTGGAATGACTGTGCTGGAATCACAGGCGCGTGCAGGCTGAGGGGGCAGTTGGTCCTTGGTTATTGGAAGATTGACGAGGTGAACAGCACACTTTAGTTTATCTAAAAAAGGATGCATTCTCAAAAATTATTCCTGGGTCCCTGGCAAGAACTCTTTTCAGAAGGCTTAAGAGCCAACTCCCCAAATTCTCCAATATCAAATGAAGTCACAGAGACTTGCGGTGGTGACTTAGAGGCCTTGGGATCCTTGGGATGCAACCAGCAAAGCTACGTCCTTTTCTCTCCCCTGCCTTCTCATGATGCAGGGCTGCTCTTTGCCTCCACGGTGACCCGTTTTCCAGTGGTGGCCATCAGGTGGTGCAACATGCTTCTATAGATGATGCAAAATGATCATTTCCTCACACCAATGTTGTCATTTTCACTGGAGTTCTTCATTCTGTGTAACCACTTGAAAGCTTTATAAATCTGCATGGTACATGTAATAATGTGCTGTGCCAGACATATAGGTGAAAGTTTTGCATGGTCTCACTGTGAGAGTGACCCACTACTTTCTGTATGTAGTGGCATGAATAGTGTAATTATTGTAGTTTTTATTTGAATGTTGTGATACTTATATCCCAGCTCTTCTACTTAACTCCTCTATACATTCCTCAGTTTTTTCATCTATAAAATAGAGATACTGATAGTAACTACCTTATAGAGTTCTTTTAAAGATTAAATAACGTCATATAAATTAATATGTGTATGGTGTTTAGAATAGTTCCTAACAAAAATATTAGATAGTTATTTTTATCAATTTAATTACTATCTTTATACTACTCTTTTAACAGATGGACCTGTGAGAGGATAGTGATATCCCTGAATTTAGTGGGTGGTATTTTCCTTAAAAGTGTGGTCATTCCGAGTGGCAGTCTAAGGAGGTATGTTTCCCACAGCAGATAGAAAGTCACAGCTGGCACAGTGGAAATGTTGTCACCATAGTGGATGCTAGTTATCATGCCCTCGGTCTGGACCTCCCAAGAGTCAAGGCATATGGGATGCAGTCCTGGGTGGATGGTATAGGGATGCATGCTCCATGGAGTGGCAAGTTGGGAGTAAGGGAATGAGGATGCCCAGGGAGGTTCCAGAAAAGCTAGAGATGTATTCTATGGAGAATATCTCACAGAGAGTATGACAGGGTATATGAGTCTGAGAGTGAGCTGGTTATGGTAGATTCAGATCCTGTGATTATGGCTGAGATTGGAACGATTCTTAGAAGAACATCTACCCATTGCAAAGTAAATGCACACTTCTTTACCATAAAGGCAAAAGAAAGCTATCCTCACATATGCAGGTGGCAAAGAAGCAGCAAACTGTTTTCCAGACATCCATACTCTGCTTTCTTGTGGGATCTACTATACCCCACTGCACTCTGTGTAGAATTTCAGGATAATGATTACATACCTGAGATGGCCTTAAAAAAACACAAATACTTTAAAACTTTTCTCAGCACTTTATAGCAATATATTCTGCCCGATCACAAAGACCAAGTCCTGAATGACTCTCCTGGGGACTGACCCTGTGAAGGGAAGAAAGTTTCTGGGCAGCCAGACAAGGTTGTTCTCAGCAAGGAAAAATTTCCTAAAACCAGCCACAAATATCTGTAGATTCCTCAGACTTTTTGTAACACTTTGTATTCCTCATGCCCAAGTAATTGGACTCTCTAAGATGGAAATTGTATGTTTTTTATGGTTGCTTTGTTTAACTACTTTGTTATTTAGTAAAATCTCTTGAGAGTCCCAGCCTATTTCTGGGAAATCAAGAGAAGGGGTTTTTGTCCATTCTTTGGCCAGAATATTGAAGAAGAATTAGTGCACCTCCCAGAGACCTATTGTGGCAGGGTCAGTGGTTATTAAATGAGAAGACTCCAGAGGGCAATCAAGACTTAGGACTGAATCAAAGCCATTAGGTCAACCACCCCCTCCCACTGCATGGCAAGGAGTGAGGCTCTGTGCTCTGTTTCAGTATGGAAGTAGGCATTTCCTTTCACCCACATAATGCCTTAGCACTCTTCAGGGATCCTAGGGAAATCACATTCCCAGGGCACCCTTCTCTGGCATATGTTCTCCAAGGGCAGTTTATCTCTCTTTATGTCCTTTCATTAACAAAGTCTTCTCTTTGAGATGTCTGGGGCATTGGTAACCACATTAGAATTGATAATGTCAAGCCATCTCAAAAAGGACTACTTTGCCTTTTCATTTATAGGAGTTCCTTCCTCGATGAGGTTCTGTTTTGATCCTAAGGGGGAGGGAGTATACGATCAGGATTTTATTAAATTACTTTTCAGATTGAATCCAGTTGAGGGGGAAAGACTGGCATATTAGAGGGATTTGCCACTGAAGTAGGCCTAAAGAGATACTGTAGAATAATAAAAAGGAAACACAAGTTGTGTAATCAGCCCAATTAGAAAAATTAATGGCAGATTGTATAATCATGATACTCTATACACACTCCCTCCTCTGTTCCCAAGAGGTAGGTAGCTGTACTGAAGGTTCTGCATTCATCCTGGAGGCTGCATCAGAAGAATGAAGACAAGTGGTTTGAAGAGAAGGAAAGAGGATTTTTTATTTTATTTATTTATTTATTTTTTTGACAGAGTCTCACTCTGTTGCTGTGGGTAGAGGGTAGTGGTGCCATCATAGCTCACTGCAACCTCACACTCCTGGGCTCAAGTGATGCTCCTGCCTCAGCCTCCCAAGTAGCTGGGACTACAGGTGCGTGCCACCACATCCAGCTAATTTTTTCTATTTTTGGTAGAGACGGGGTCTCACTCTTGCTCAGGCTGGTCTCAAACTCCTGACCTCAAGTAATTCTCCCACGTCAGCCTCCCAGAGTGTTAGTATTATAGGCGTGAGCCACAGCGCCCAGCCAGGGCCTTGATTTTGAGTTACATTTTTAAAGGATCATTCTTTTTTAAATTTTTTTTTATTTTAGCATATTATGGAGGTACAAATGTTTAGGTTACAAAAATTGCCTTTGCCCCACCCAAGTCAGAGCTTCAAGTGTGTCTATCCCCAGACAGTGCACACTGGACCCATTAGGTGTGAATATACCCATCCTCTCCACCCCCTCCCAACTGCTCGACACCCGATGAATGTTTGACCCAGCAATATCATTCCTGGGCATCTACCCAGAGGAACAAAAGACTTTCTGTGAAAAAGACATCTGCACTAGAATATGCATAGCAGCACAATTCACAACTGCAAAGATGTGGAAACAACCCAAGTTCCCATCAATACATGAGTGGATTAATAAAATGTGGTATATGTGTACCATGGAGTTTCACTCAGCCACAGAAAACAATGGTGATCTAGCACCTCTTGTATTATCCTGGATAGAGCTGGAGCCCCTTCTACTAAGTGAAGCATCACAAGAATGGAAAAATAAGCACCATATGTAACTCACCATCAAATTGGTATTAACTGACTTACCTGACTAACACCTAAGTACACATAAAGGATCATTCTGATTGCTGTGTTGAGAATAGATTGTAGTGGGGCAAGGGTGGAAGCAGAGAGACAAGTAGGAGATTATTGCACTAATCTGGGCAAGAGAAAATAAAGGCCTGTACAAGGGTAGTAGTATAGAAGTGGTAAGAAGTATTAAATTCTGGATATATTTTAAGACAGAACCACCAGATTTCCTGACAGATTGGTTATGGAGAGTGACAAAGAGTGAAGGTCAAGGATGAATCCAAGATTTTTAAACTAAATGCCTCAGTTGTTTATTCCACCATGAAAAACCCCCCGGCCAGGTGCGGTGGCTCACGCCTATAATCCTAGCATTCTGGGAGGCTGAGGCGGGTGGATCGCTCAAGGTTATGAGTTTGAAACCAGCCTGAGCAAGATCCCATCTCTACTAAAAATAGAAAGAAACTAATTGACCAACTAAAAATATATATACAAAAAATTAGCCGGGCATTGTGGTGCATGCCTGTAAGTCCCAGCTACTCGGGAGGCTGAGGCAGCAGGATCGCTTGAGCCCAGGAGTTTGAGGTTGCTGTGAGCTAGGCTGATGCTGCAGCACTCACTCTAGCCTGAGCAACAAAGTGAGACTCTGTCTCAAAACAAACAAACAAAAAAAAAAAAACCCTCCAAAATTAATGGCTTAAAACAGTCAACTTTTTTTTATTATCTCTTATGCTTTTGTGAGTTGACTGGGCTCAGTTGGGCATTCTTGCTTTGAGTTTTTATGCTAGTGCAGTCAGACAAAAGTGTGCAGAGCCTCATGGAGAATTGAATGTAGGATATGACCTGATGCTTCTTGTGTTGATTGGCATAAACATGAATAAAGGATATAAAGATTTATTCATGGTGGGTAATGCCAATGAAACTATGAGAGTTGGCATGCAGAGGAGAGTGGTTATCTGGGGCTGCCTCTTGAACCCTGTTAACAAAAGAGTGGCAGTACCCCTGAGTTAGTTTTAAGTGTGTTGACCCCAGAAGATTGAGTTGAGATTGCCTGGGGAAGCCACACATTATTTCAAATATGTGGTCTTTCTTCACCCCTAATAAAGTCGGTGGAAGCAGAAGTCCTGGGTGACCTAGCATCTTAGTCCCAAGCACAGGGCCTGGTCTTGACCTCTTTGGGGAATTAATAATTTTACACATTGTTCTTCCTCTGGACTTTTGCTATCCAGTATGATGGTAGCCACCAGCCACATAAGGCTATTGTGTACTTAAAGTGTGGTTAGTCCAAATTAAAATGTGCTATAAGCATAAAATACACACTGGCTTTCGAAGACTTCATACAAAAAATATAAAATATTTCATTAATATTTTTATACCAATTATATGTTAAAATGATATTATTTTGAATATATTGAGCTAAACAAAACATACCATTAAAATTAATCTCTTTTGGTTCTGGCAGGAGTTAGCTACTCTCCCAGCACAAACAGGTCCCAAGGCAGGATCATCGCAAGGGATTTGGAAATAATAAGAAATAAAGAAATGATACATTATAGAAGGAGAAATGATTGAGACAGAGACAAAATGCAGTTTCAATGATAGGAGAGGCACAGGGTCATCAGCATTTCTGCAGGCTGAGACCCTGAGTGAAGTCCTGCATCAGTATTTATTGGTACAGCAAATAGTTGTCTTTTGTTAGAGAATTACGTATACAGTTCAGTTTTTGAGGTTTCCAGGGGAACTTACCTAATTCTGTCTACAAGAATAGACGGTTACACAATTTTTCTAAGATATGCATGTTAAGCCCTAAGTTAGAAACAGACCTAACTGAGCATACAAATTAAAGATAAAATGTATAAAATGAGAACACTGAGTCTGTATACTACTCTCATCTACTTCTTCGAAACACAGAGACATGTAGTCAAGAGTGAAGCAGGAATAGCCTTGAAGTCTAGGATAGTTCCAGCTGCATGTTATCTGCTGGGCAGGCATTTTAATCAGATTCTCCGCCAAGGATCCAAACTGAGCTTCTGCTTTGCAAAAAAGCTCAAGGCGATGGCCGGCAGCAAAGAAGATACGTTGCTTTGCAATTGTCCTCTGATAATGCCCACCTTGTTGGAAGCAGCTTCTACTCTGTGAACTAACGTGTCCATAGATTCCTTGAAGGCAAAGACCTGCAAAACCCCTGAAACTTCTCACGTCTCTCAGCCTATTTCCCAACATGTTTTTTTTTACCTTTTAAAATGTGGCTACTAGAAAATTTTAAACTATATACATGATTCACATGCTATTTTCATTGGACAGAGCGGCTCTATACCCTTGGTGGGGCTGAAGGTATCAGAGAAACTCAGATGTTACCTGAGTGTGTGAGAGTTCTCTGAACCCTTCAGAAGCATTACACTCCTTCCCATATGGTGAGAGTTTCATCATCTCATCTTTCTCTTGGAGTCAGAGGTTCTAGGACTTTTAGGCTTCTGAGAGTTTGAAGCTTGAATGCCTTTGCCTCTCTCCAGGATTCTTTGTAGATAGAGGTTTGGATACAGAATTCCTTTATTTGTTATAACCTGATCACTCTCATATGTATTAAACAACGGGGTTCTCTAAAATTTTTGTAAACTATCTTTATCTCAACTTTCTTTCTTTTTTTTTTTACTGTTATTTTCATTTATTTTATGTTACATCTATTCCCGTGCCATAAGTTTTTGTTTCTTGAGTTTCTTCTGGGATATCTTTTTCTTCTGTGCAACCTCCTCTTCTGGTTTTGGAACAATTTGTTCCTTTTCAGTGAGGATCATCTCGATGTGGCAGGGGGAGCTCATGTATGGATTAATCCGACCATGAGCTCTGTAAGTTCGGCGACGCATCCTGGGTGCTTTGTTCACCTGGATATGCTCAATGACCAGAGAATCTACATCCAAACCCTTAAGTTCAGCATTACTCTCTGCATTTTTAAGCATGTGCAGCAAAAATTCAGCACTCTTCTTGGGCCACCGACCCTGTGTCCAGCCCCACTGTTTGGCCTGGGCACACCCACCAACTCCACCATTGTAACGTCGGAATGGTACACACTGTTTCTTTAAAGTGACATCTTTCAGATACTTGGTGGCTTTTCGTATATGCATACCCTTGATGGCCCGGGCAGTTTCACGAGTGTTCTTGAAGTGAACGCGAAGATTCGAACCTCTTGACTTGCATGATTTTGTGGGGTTTTCTGGGTCAAGTGAATAGCGAACCATTTTCACAAATCACCTCAGGCCGCTTGAGGGGAAGAGCTCAACTTTCTCTTTTTTTTTTATTTCGGCATATTATGGGGGTACAGATTTTAAGGTTTCAATAAATGCCCATTCCCCCCCTCCCCCCACATATCTCAACTTTCTTTACAATCTTTTTTTGGGTTATTTCATTAGCATAACATCAATTGTTAATTTAGTGTCACCATAATCCATCTTAACAGCTGCAGTTATCACTTTACTATAATGAAATTGTTTCTGCTACGGTTTGCCTCATAGCAGTTCAAATCAGCATCACCTAAATAATCATCAGAAAGAACATTCCTATTCACTTCGGATGCAAGAGTACCGAAGCGTCTGCATATTGTTTCGAAATTTGAATTTGTGATGAAGTGTATGGTAGGTTTCTGCATTGTAAAAAAGGAAAAAGAAAGAAAGAAAAAATGTAAAGTTGTCAAATGACATTTGACAACAGCTGATTCAAGCTACCGACCCCAGAATTTAAGGACAGAAGGTTCATTTACAAATCACAGAAACGGAATGGTGAAATCCAACCCCATCATTTTATAAATGAGAAAACTGTGGCCCAGTCAAGAACTCTGAGCTGACCCAGGGCATACCTCTCTTTGGTGCTAAAGTCTGAGTCTCATTATACCTCACTGTCTCTGTTCACTCATCTGCATTTCCTACCCAAGACTTATAGTTTACTGTGTCCATTTATCTAAGTGTCTCAATTGTTAGTCTTTCCATAATTTAAAAGTAACATAGCAAGATTGAAAGTTTCTCCAAGACAGAGATTCTAACAGATGCATAACATTTATTTTTGCTGAATTGGGTATATGGGCACAGGAAGACAAGAATGCTCACATCTATTGAACATCAGATTTTATCATCCCAAATCTAAACTGAGTGACCTCAATTGCTGATTCTTCTAATAATCATCAGAAACAATGGCTCAGTGTCAGCTTCTCTAAAATGATTTTTTTGGGGTAAATATTCCCCCAAAGATTAGTTGTTCTATGTTCTCTTTCATTAGAAGATGGTAGAGAAAGTCCTCCAGGCCAGAACTTTACTTAAAGAGTACATTGCACCCCTATCAATTTATAAATAAATAAGCACTTTAGTCCCTGAAATTTAACACCATTACATACAATCAAGATGATATCTGCCTAAAAAAAACCAGCTAAGTAACTGGTACTAAGATGTTCACTATGGCTCATAGAACAATGTCAATGATTGACTGATTTTTGAACAATATGCCACATGTTTAGTTATCTTCCCCTAGTAGCAAAATAAAGCAGGTGAGGCCAGTAAATATGGTTCTATGGGGTCAGGATGGATGGGTGGCTGTTGATATGTTGATAGCAAATATGTCTACAGCTAGAGGGTCATGGATCTAAAGGGCAAACTAAGAATTATGTCCAGGACAAAGTATCAAGTGTCAAAGCCAGAGAATTCTTCCAGATAGATTATCAAGAGGACCTGAGAGGTCAAGAGCTGGATTACAGATAAATGGGAGAATGTTCTAGGTGAATACCAAAGGCAATACCACTTGCAGTTTGCTGATTATAGCTTGACTTTCCATATTAACTGGGGATGTGAAATAGGCATCCCACATGAAGGGCTTGGAGAAAAAATAGCTTCCTAGGATATCTGACAAGATAAATTTGTTGTTAAAAAATATACATAGTGAGATAGAATGAAAAATATTTGATAGCACAACAAAGTGACTATAATCAACAATAAGTTAGGGTATACTTTAAAATAACTAAAAGAGTGAAATGGGAATGTTCCTAACACAGAGAAATGATAAATGCCTGAGGTAATGGATATCTCGATTACCCTAATTTGATTAATCCACATTATATTCTGGTATCAAAACATCATAGGTACTCTATAAAGATATACAACTATTATGTGCCCATAATAATTCTTTTAAATTGTTGCTAAGTATACCTCTAGACTAGTGCTATCCATTGGCAATATGACCAATTCAAATTTTTTAGTAGCCACATTTTTAAAAAGTAAAAAAGGAACAGGTGAAATTAATTTTAATTTATTTAACCCAATGTTTTTAGTTTTCTAGGACTGCCATAACAAAGTACTACAAGCTGAGTAGCTTAAAAACAGAAATTTTTATCTCACAATTCTGGAGGGTAGAAGTCAGAGATCAAAGTGTCAGCAGAGCCATGCTCCCTCTGAAGGTACTAGGAAAGGATACCTTCCAGGCCTTCTGGCTTCTGGTAGTTCTTTGGCTTATGGCAGAAAACTTCTCCAAACTCCAGACTTCTCATGGTGTTCTCCCTGTGTGTAAGTCTGTCTTTGTATCCAAATTTCCCTTTTGTAATTAGGACACAAATCAAATTAGATTAGGGGCCTACTCTACTCCAGAATGACCTCATCTTACCTAAATATATAGAAAATAAAGATCTTATTTCCAAGTATGGTTATCTTTATAAGTACATGGAGATAGAATTTCAACATATGAATTCGGAAGGGGACACAGTTCAACCAATAACATCCAATAAATCCAATATAATATCGTTTCTATATAAAATTGGTATAAAAATAGTAGTGAGATATTTTTACATTCTTGTTTTTATATTAAGTCTTTGAAATCAAGTGCATATTTTACACTTGCAGAATTTCTTAATTTGGACTAGCTTTGTTTCATGTGCTTAGTAGCCACATGTGGCTAGTGGTTACCAATGCAGATGCAGATACCAATGAATGTTGACCAATGCAGATACAGAACTTTTTTATCATAGAAATTCTATATGACAGCCATGTTCTAGAAAATACAATCTAATCAGTAGTGACAGAAAGGAAATCAGTTTTTGCCTCAGGAGGGACAGGAAGGAGAGGATTAGAAAGGAGCCAAAGGAAGCTTTTGGGGGAGATAACTATGTTCATGATCTTCATTGTAGTGACTGTTTCATCTGTACATATCTCAAAACTTATAGCATCCTACACTTGATGTGTGTAGATTTTATTGTATGTGAATTACATATCAATAAACTCTTTAAAAAGTTCATTATAAAAATATATAGTACAGTAGGACAAATGATATAAGTATCTACTAACTATATTATCTTTCATAAATTTCAGGGGTTTATATGAAAAACACACGAATATTATTTATTATTATAAATATATGATTACACTATGATACAATTCACTTTTTAACATAATATATATATTAATTACCTATGCTACATAATAAATTAAGCCAAATTACTCCAGGGCAGTCCCAGTGGCTTAAGCCTATAATTCCAATACTTTGAGAAGCTGAGATAGGAGGACTGCTTGAGGCCAGAATATGATCACCCTGGGCAACATAGCAAGATATCTGTCTCTCTAAAAAAATTTAAAAAGAAAGAAAGAAAAATTAGCTGGCCCTGGGGGCCATTACCTATAGTCCCAGCTATTTCCAGGAGCTGAGGTGAGAATTGCCTCAGGTCAGAAGTTGGAGGTTACACTGAGCTATAATAATAAGACTGTACCACTCCACTTGAGCCTGAGTGACAAAGCAAGATCTTATCTTTTTTAAAAGAAAAAAAAGGTAAAGAAAAAAATTACTCCAAAACTTAACAGATAAAAATAACAAATGTTTATTATGTCACAGCTTCTATCTGTCAGGAATTAAGGAGCAGACTAGCCTCATAGTTCCTGCTCAGGGTCCTAGAGCTTGTATTCTAGCAGTTGCCCCCACTACTGTTATTTGAACCTTCAACTAGGACTCCTAAGAGATAACAACCAACTCTGGCCAGGTACAGGGCAGACAAAGCAGTCCTGCATAATTTATCCACAAGGCCCACAGAAATGGAAGAACATCTTTCAGACTTATACAAGCAGTATATTTAACCACATTTTCAACACAAACTAAACACCAACCTGTAATATACCTGTAATATAACTATAAATACACCATATATGGCCAGGCCAAGTGGCTCATGCCTGTAATCCTAGCATTTTGGGAAGCAGATGACTGAGGATTGCTTCAGGGCAGGAGTTCAACACCAGCCTGAGCAAGAGTGAGACTCCGTTTCTACCAAAAATAGAAAAAATTACCAAGCAAACTAAAAACAGAAACAAAAATTTATCAACCCTTGGTGGCCAGCACTGGATGTCGCAGCTACTTGTGAGACTGAGGCATAAAAGGAAACAGTCAGAAAAATGAAGAGACAACACAAGGAATGGGAGAAAATACTTGCAAGCTGTCCATCTGACAAGGGTTAAAAACCAGAATGCATAAGGAGCTCAAACAACCCAATGGCACAACAAAACACAACCCAACAAACAAAAAAAACAAAAATGAGCAATCAGATTCAAAACTGGGCAAAAGATCTGAACAGGCATTTCTCAAAAGAAGACATACAAATGGCGGAGCGGTATATGAAAAAATGCTCAACGCCACTAAGGATCCGGGAGAGGCAAATCAAAACCACGATGTGATATATCATCTGTCACCCCAGTTGAAATGGCTTACGTCCAAAAGACAGGCAATGACAGATGCTGGCCAGGATGTGGAGAAAGGGGAGCCGTCCTGCATTGTTGGTGATGGGACCGTAAATGAGTCCAGAACAGCAGGGAGACTGCTCAAAGTCCTACAACTAGGCTTTCCATAGATCCAGCAATCCCACTACTGGGTCTGTATGCAAAGGAAAGGAAATCCATACCTCAAAGGGATACCTGCGCCCCCATGTTTACTGCAGCACAATTCGCCATAGCAAAACTACGGAATCAACCTAAGTGCTCATCAACGGGTGAATGGATAAACAAAATGGGGTGCAGATATACACAATGGAATACTACTCGGCCATGGAAAAGGATGGAATCCTATCGTTTGCAGCAACATGGATACAGCTGGAGGTCATTGCGTTAAGTGAAATACGCCAGACACAGGAAGACAAACACACGTGTTCTCACTCACATGTGGGAGCTAAAGAAGTTGATCTCCTGGAGGTAGAGTCTGGGAAGGGTGCGAGGGGGTGGAGGGCTGGGGAGACGGAAGACGGGCTGTTAGAGGGTACAGACAGTTGCATAGAAGGAGTAAGTTCTGATGTCCCACAGCAGATGGTAGTGGATATAGGTAATTACCCATGACGTGTATATTTCCACATAGCTAGAAGACAAGACCTGAAAGGTGTTCAACACGTATCAGTAGCAATGATAGTCAAGGTGATGGACGCCCTGACTGGATCCTTCCACACTCTATGCAGGTACCCCATAAATATGCACAGATATCAAGAATCAATAAAAACCATTTTTATTTTTCAAAAGGATTGCTGTCACTCCCCTGCCTTCCCCACGCCTTGCCTGGAGCCTCGGCTCCCACGACGTCCACACCCGTTCGCGGTCACAAGCCACTGACACACGTGGAGCCCGATCCACTGTGTGTGTGTGTGTGTGTGTGTGTGTGTGCGCTCAGGCGCGGTGTATGCGTGGCGTGGTGTTTGTGTGTCTGCTGGCAGCCACGGGAGGAGAAAGGCTGTCGTGGGCAGTGGAGTTTGTGTCTGAGGAAGACTGGGAGAAAGGAGAGCGTTGAGCAAGGGAAGGGCAGAAGCTGAAGGCCTGAAGGCGGCGAGCGAGGCCAAAAGGCCAGATGGGTAGGCGCAGATGGCTCCGGCTGCAAGTGGTGGATGTGGGAGAAGCGAGCCAGTCCGGTGGCCAAAATGGGAGCTGCGGCAAGGTCGGGAGGCAGCGAGAAACAAGAAAGGCTTCCCTGACCGGGAATCGAACCCGGGCCGCGGCGGTGAGAGCGCCGAATCCTAACCACTAGACCACCAGGGAGCGACAACTTGCACGTCTCGTTTTGCCTCCTGGACCCAGCGCCACGGTTGCAAGCGCTGGCCGCAATCTTGGCGCCCAGCCCCGGATTCGGTTTAAAACAAACACCAGGCGCCCGCCGCCCCCGGCAATCGGCGTGCCCTAGCGGCGCTCGGCCTGCTTCCAGCACCCTCCAAGCCCCGCCCGCCTCCTTCCCCTCCACACTCGCATGCAGCCCACAAGCCAAGGCCTCGCGCCTGGACTACCGCAAAAGGTCAGCCTGTGCGTTGGCCGGGAATCGAACCCGGGTACACTAGTTTGGAAGGCAGCTATGCTCACCACTGTACCACGAACGCCGCTCGGCCCGGGCAGCCGAGTCACCCCGGCCCCCGGCCGCCACGAGCGCGCCGCCAACGCCCGGCGCAGCCGGGCCACGAAGCCCGTCCCGCCCTCAGCTCCGCGCTTCCTAGGTGCCAGCCTAGGTCGCCGCACGCCCCACAGGAGCAAGCCCGGCGAAGGTGATCCGGCCCTCAAGCGCGCCCGCCGGCAGCCAGCCTCTCTCTGGTGGCGCTGTAGCTGCCTTGCTGCTCATGGGCCCTCGGCTTGGCGACCGACGCCCCACGCGGGCTTGACCGGTCGTCCGGCACCCTGCTCACCACAGCGCTTCTCCACCAGGGACCCGGCGAGGCCACAGCCCGCACGCGCTGGACACCCACCGGTTCGCCTCCCCTTGCCGACACCACCCTCCTCATTCCGCCCGCCCGCCGCCCGCCCCCCACGGACCTGCGCATCCCAGGGAGCCCATTCCCACTCCCAGTTTTGGGCCGACGCTCGACCGCAGCTGTGGGGGCGCGAGGAGGCCGCTCCGCTTAGGCGACCAAGAGGTGGACAAGGAGGCGGGGCCAAGGCAGCCAGGGTGCAGGGTGGCCCTGGGATGGGGCCCATGCGGGCCAGGCATAAGAGGGCTCCCGGCTTGGCTTGACGGCAGAGACAGGAGAATAAGGGCCCTTGGGGGCCAAAGGCTGGGTCCCTCATGGGGCTGCGGGGACTCAGGCGGTGGCCAAAAATGGCTGCTGCCTCCCCGTCGGGGAATCGAACCCCGGTCTCCCGCGTGACAGGCGGGGATACTCACCACTATACTAACGAGGACTACGCTGGGAGAGCTCCTGGTGTCAGAAGCCTCTGCGATCCACCGATGCTTCATCCGGTCTTCTCCCCCCTGCCCATCCCAGGTGCCTGGCACGTGCCCGCCCCCCAACACACGGCACCTCCGCCTCCGCCGCCGCCTCACCTCTGCCCCCACCCCGGTCGCCCAAGACAACATGCCGCGAATCCCAACAAAGCACCCTCCGAGCCCACCCGGACCCAGAGCCGCACCCAGACGTGTAGCCCGGCCCAGTGGAACTTGCCAGTGCGCCCTCCCTGCTGCCTCCAGCGCGGGAATCGGGGGCTGCGCCTGGACCAAGAGGCGCGGGCGAGCGAGCAAGGCTGCGAGGAGGTGCAGGGAAAGCTCCGTGGGAAGCGCGCGAGCAGAGGCGCGGGTGGAGTCCGATGGCAGGCTGGCCCGATGCGGCCCCTGATGGGTCCGGGGTGGCGGCGTGCACGCAGGAACGGAACAAGCAGCGCCTGCTTGCACCACTCCCCCTCTGACGGCGCAGCCATCGTTTGCACACTGGGAAAGGCGCCGGCCAAGGGCGCTGGCCTTCTCACCGCCTGGCAGCCAGGCGAGCGGGTTTGTGTGCACACCTGCTGTCAGGATGGCCGAGCGGTCTAAGGCGCTGCGTTCAGGTCGCAGTCTCCCCTGGAGGCGTGGGTTCGAATCCCACTCCTGACACGCATGCCTTTTGGCCTGCCCACCAACCGGGTGCCCAGTCCCCCAGGGCCAGGGCAAACCCCACCGCAACTCTTACCCTGTACCCCGCTGACTCAGCATTCCCACCTCGTGCTCTCCCCTGCTCTCCAAACTCCCGCGCCCTTGACGCACGCCTCTCAAAGGCAGCAACGGCTCAGGCACATCCCTTCTTCCTGCTCACGCGCTGGCTTCGCAGAAATACCGGAGTCCCAGGAGCCGGCGCCCTCCACGCTCTGCCAATTCACATCCGGACAGACCCGCTCCCCGCCGACTCGCACATCCCTCTGTCGGGCCCCACACCTGGACGCGTCGGCACCTCGCTGTCCATCTTGCTCGTCCACGCCGAGCTCCTCCGCCCCTCCCCCTGCCGCACCCCTCTCCGCCCCTCGCCCCCTCCTCCCTACAACCCAGCCGGCCGCCTTTGCACCGCCCCAGCCTAAGCGTTCGCCTCAGGCGGTCCGCTGCGGAGAGCCCTCCGCACCGGTTCACCCTCCAGCTCCCGCCGCCAGGACAGCGACACGCTCTCCGAGCCGCGCACTTCTGCGACCAGGGCGACCACCCGACAGCCCGTCCTGTCCGCCCACCCTCGCGGCACCCGCCTGGCGTCCGGCCGCGGGCCAGGGCCGTTTCCTCTCCTGGCTTCCTCTGGCGACAGCGACAGCCCGTCCGGCCGCCCTGGGCGACAGAGAAAGCGCAGGGCCGGGCGTACCCGCCCCTCTCCCTGAGCGCGCGCGCCCCAGCGCCCTGGACGGGACCCGAGCCTCTCCTACTGGCCGACCGTCGGCTCCCGGCCCCATCGGGCCCCTGGTGCGCGCTCAAACGCCGCGGATGTCCAAGGCAGGTGAAGGTCAGGGGCCGGCGGCTGGTAGTGAGCTCCCTGTATGACCCTCAGGTAGCATGTGTCACTAGCGCATGGGTGGTTCAGTGGTAGAATTCTCGCCTGCCACGCGGGAGGCCCGGGTTCGATTCCCGGCCCATGCAGCCTGCCATTTAAACTTTTTGGCCCTGCAGCCCCAAAGGCCTGGGAGCGCTCCACTCTGCCTCCTTCCACCCGAAACACTAACGCTTGTCTACGCCAGCACAACACAACTCTGTACTGTACGTTCCCAATCTCTTCCTCTCTCCCTCTCTCCTTCTCCCGCCCCCGCCCCCTCCCCCTCTCCCACCTACCTGGTCCCTATTCTCTTCATTGGCCCGGCCGCCGCCGACTCAGTCCGCTCACGCATTGCGCTCGCCCGCCACACCTCTCCTCTTCGCGCCTCACCGCATTGCTCGCTCTCTGGTCCCCCCTGGCGCACACAGCACATTCTCCTGGAGGGTCACACGGTCCTTAAACCACGCGAGTGAATTAAAAAGCACACGGACGATATCGTCGCACCTGCGCGGTCCAGATTCAGTGCGTCCCGCTCCTCCCCGTGTGTCTCCCAGTCCGCCCCGCACCACCCACCGCCACCGAGAACCCCGCCCCAACCCCAACCTGCAGCTCTCGCCAGGGTCCTGCAGTTGCATACCTGTCCCTCGGGTCTTTCTACTCTCAGCGCCACACACTCACCTGAGACTCTGAATGTCTGGCCTGCTGAGGGTTATTTAGATCTCGGACCCAGTTGGATCCTCTACCCCTTTGGACTTTGACAACACCCGCTCTCTCTCGCTCTCAGCCTTACCCTTGCCTGCTCCCCACCGGCCTTCACCCCAGCCTCACTCGTTAGTCTGACCCTATGGCGGCCCAGCACCCCGATCTCGCCCCGGGGTCCCCTCTGACTGCACAGCTTCCATCTCGGATCGTGCCTGGGCCACCGCCCCCTCGCACACGCTGGCGATCTGCTGTTCCTGCCAGACTGGAGTCTCGCCCTCCCTCCTTCACCTCCGTCCCTGCCCCCACCTCTCCTTCTCCCCCGACCCAGCCCAACCTACCCACCCTCTGTCTGCGGCAGCCAACACACACACACACAGAAACACCGAGACCCACCTTCCCTGCGCCTCTGTCTCACACATCCTGCTCTAAGGACCCGCATACCCCCTCTCCCAGCTTCCCACGGGCTCCGGAGACACCTGCCACCTCTGCTGCCACCCAAGATCGCGCGGGCCCACTCCCCCTCCCCCCATTCAGAAGCCCCGCCTGACTGGCCAGCTGCACCCCCAGTAGCGTCCAGCGAGTCCTGAGCTCCACCCGGACACCCTGGACTCCTTCTCCCACCCCACATCCTGCACCCCACCCGCAGCACCGACACACCGCTACTCCCGGCACTGTGGGCGGACGTCCCTCCCCTTTTTGGTGACATGTCCTTTCCCCTGAGCTGCCTGAGATGTCACCCACGGGAAGGGACACCCGTGTCCATCACATCCACTCACTCACATTCACCCACAACACACTCGCGAGATAACCTCCCCCAGTGACCCCAAGCTCTGCTGTCCCGACATGGGCTCCTCTCTCCCCACGTGATACCGAAGCCTCAAGGTTCCCTGCGAAAGTCACGTGGCAGTTTAGTGTAGTACGTTGGACGTCAGCTGGACCTGCCAATGAAGTTCTGGCATGCATTGGACTGAGCCCTGCGGTGAGCCTTGGAGAGCAGCCACAAATGAGACGGATAGACAGGGCGACGGGTGGCGGGTGGAGAGCCAGGTATTAGACAGCAGGTAAGGCGGAAGAGGAAATGATCAGAAAGGAAATCGAGGTGCAGGGACTAGTGACGCTCTTGCTATATCCCTTGCTGTTTGGAGACCAGATAGAGAGTGTCCGGAACGAATGCCCATCGGTTGCCGGGTAGACGTCTCTCCAGACACGCATCTCCCCACGCCCGCGCCTGTTGGCCTGGCTGCGCGGCTTTCCCAACCCGCTGAGAGTGTCCGCGCTTCCGCCTCCTCTGCCAGGTAGGTCTAGCGAGTCGGACCTCTCAAGCTTCATTTTCATATCCAGAACACACAGAGAAACCGAGACAACTCGACAGCCAACACCACGGAAAATCCCGTTAAAACGGGAGCAAACTTCATGAGTACACACTTCTCCAAGGAAGACAGACGAATGGCCCACAGGTACATGAAAAAATACTCAACCTCCCTCATCATCGGGGAAATGCGAAACAAAACCACAATGAGCTCTCATCTGCAGTCAGAATGGCTAGTACTTAGAAGACCAAAAGTAACAGGTGCTGGCGGAGATGCAGAGAAAAGGGAATCTCTTACACACTTTTGGTGAGAATGCCAATCCCCACAAAATGGAGGGGGAGGAGGGAATCCCAAAATTCATATGGAACCACTTATAAAAAGAAAAAGACCAAGAACCGCAAAAGCAATCCTGAGGACAAATAACACAGCTGGAGGCAGTGCAACTGCACCCGACTTGCAACTGTACTGCAAAGGTATAGGAACCAAAACAGGATGGGACTGGTATAAAAATAGACATGTAGACCAATGGAACAGAGTAGAGAACCTATACATAGATCCAGGCATTTATAACCAAGGCACCTTCAACAACAGTGCCAAAAGCATACAATGGGCAAAGGACAGTCTTCTCAATAACTGGTGTAGGGGAAAACTGGACATCTATAAATATTTGCAGAAAAAGGAGACTAGGACCCTATGTCTCACTGTATGCAGTAATCAAATGAAAATGGATTAAAGGCATAGACCTAAGACCGGAAACTTTGAAACTGCTAGAAGGAAACATTGGACAAATGCTTCAGGACATTGATCTGGGCAGAGAGTTCTTGTGTAAGACCTCAAAAGCACAGGCAACTAAAGCAAAAATACACAATTGGGACCGCATGAAGCTAAACACATACACACACACAAACAAACAAACAAAAAAATACTTCTGCTCAGCAAAGGAAACAGTCAGAAGTGAAGAGACAGCCCAGGGAATGGGAGAAAATATATGCAAGCTGTCCATGTGACAAGGGATAAAAACCAGAATGCATAAGGAACTCAAACAACCCAATGGCACAACAAAACACAATCTAAGAAACAGAAAAACAAAAAATGAGCAATCAGATTCAAAACTGGGCAAAAGATCTGAACAGACATTTCTCAAAAGAAGACATACAATGGCTGACAGGTATATGAAAAAATGCTCAACGCCACTAAGGATCAGGGAGAGGCAAATTAAAACCATGATGTGATATATCATATGTCACCCCAGTTGAAATATCTTACGTCCAAAAGACAGGCAATGACAGACGCTGGCCAGGATGTGGAGAAAGGGGAACCCTCTTGCATTGTTGGTGGTGGGACCATAAATGAGTCCAGAACAGTAGGGAGACTGCTCAAAAACCTATAACTAGACCTCCAGTAGATCCAGCAATGCCACTACTGGGTCTGTATCCAAAGGAAAGGAAATCCACATGTCAAAGGCATACTGCCTTCACATGCGGTGTAGATACACACAATGGAATACTACTCGGCCATGGTAAGTATGGAATCCTATCGTTTGCAGCAACATGGATACAGCTGGAGGTCATTGTGTTAAGTGAAATATGCCAGCCACAGGAAGACAAACACACGTGTTCTCACTCATATGTGGGAGCTAAGGAAGTTGATCTCCTGGAGGTAGAGTCTGGGAAGCGTGCGAGGGGGTGGAGGGCTGGGGGGACGGAAGACGGGCTGTTAGAGGGTACAGACAGTTGCACAGAAGGAGTAAGTTCTGATGTCCCACAGCAGATGGTAGTGGATATAGGTAATTACCCATGACGTGTATATTTCCACATAGCTAGAAGACAAGACCTGAAAGGTGTTCAACACTATCAGTAGCAATGAAATAGTCAAGGTGATGGACGCCCTGACTGGATCCTTCCACACTCTATGCAGGCACCCCATAAATATGCACAGATATCAAGAATCAATAAAAAAAACATTTTTATTTTTCAAAAGGTTTGGTTGTCACATCCTCACACCCCTGCCTCCCCAACGCCTTGCCTGGAGCCTCGGCTCCCACGACGTCCACACCCGTTCGCGGTCACAAGCCCCTGACACACGTGCAGCCCGATCCCCGGCCGCGCTCGAGGCCGGCCGCGCCGTGGGAAAGCCAGAGCGCTTGGCCGCCGAGCGGCGACGTCACAGACCGCAGGCCTCGCGAGTGGCCGGACCGGCGGGCGCAGACGCCGCAGCGGGGAGAGCGGAAGTGGCCCGAGAGCCGCGAGGCTCCGCTTGGCGAGAGCAGCGCTAGCCCGTCGGGGGCCAGACGCCAGTGGCTATGTGTGTGCGTAGTGTGTGTGTGTGTGTGTGTGTGTGTGTGTGTGTGTGTGTGTGTGTGTGTGTCTGTGTGTGTGCGCGCGCGCGCGCGCGCGGGCTCGTGCGCGCATGCGTGGCGTGGTGTTTGTGTGTCTGCTGGCAGCCACGGGAGGAGAAAGGCTGTCGTGGCCACTGGAGTTTGGGTCTGAGGAAGACTGGGAGCGAAGCAAGCATATGGCAAGGGAAGGGCAAAAGCTGAAGGACTGAAGGCGGCAAGCAAGCCCAAAAGGCTGGATGGGCGGACGGGTAGGCGCGAGGGCTATGCCTGTACGTGGTGGGCGCTGGAGAAGCGAGCCAGTCCATTGGCCAAAAAGGGAGTTGTGAAGGCCGCAGCGCTAAAAACTGAAGGCTTCCCTGACCGGGAATCGAACCCGGGCCGCGGCGGTGAGAGCGCCGAATCCTAACCACTAGACCACCAGGGAGCGACGGGAGGGTATGTCAGGCTTGTGCCTCCTAGAACCAGCACTACAGTAGTAAGGGCTGGGCGCTAACTTGGCGTACCGCCACGGATTTGGTTTAAAACATACACAAAGCGACCGTCGCCCGTGGCAATCGGCGTGCACTGGCAGCGCTCCTCCTGATTCCAGCAGCGTCCAATCCCCGAGCACCTCCTTCCCCTCCACACTCGCACCGAGCCCACAGGCCAAGACCCCAAGCCTGGACCACCGCAAAAGGCCGGCCTAGTGCGTTGGCCGGGAATCGAACCCGGGTCAACTGCTTGGAAGGCAGCTATGCTCACCACTATACCACCAACGCTGCTCAGCTAGCACAGCCCGGGTTCGATTCCCGGTCAGGGAAGCCTTCAGTTTTTAGCGCTGCGGCCTTCGCACCTCCCTTTTTGGCCTTTCGCCTAAGCCAACCTGCAGCGTCTCCCAACAAAGCACCCTCCGAGCCCACCCGGACCCAGAGCCGCACCCCGACGTGTAGCCGGGTGCAGTGGAACCTCCCAGTGCGCCCTACCTGCTGCCCCAGCACGGGAATCGGAGGTTGCGCCTGGACCAAGAGTCGCGGGCCAGCCAGCACAGCAGCGAGGAGGTGGAGGGTGCTCGACAGCAGAGCCGCGGGTGGCACCCTGCAGCAAGATGGCCCGACGTGGCCCGGGTTGGGTCTGGGGTGACTGCGTGCCCGCCGGAGCGGAGTGATCCACACCTGCTCAAACCACTCCCCTTCTGACGGCGCGGCCGGTGGTTTGGGCACTAGGAAAGACCCGGGCCAAGGGCCCAGGTGTTCGCTACACGTCCCAGCCAGGGGGGCGGCGTCATACCCAGGGCCGCTGTCAGGATGGCCGAGCGGTCCAAGGCGCTGCGTTCAGGTCGCAGTCTCCCCTGGAGGCGTGGGTTCAAATCCCACTCCTGACAAACCTACCTTTTACCTCACCTGTCCGCGGACGCCCGGTCCCCTACGACCAGAGAAAAGACCACCACAACCCTTCACCACCTTACCCTGTACCTGCTTACTCTGCCTTCCCGCCTCCCGGACACGCTCCCGCCAGCTCACCAGATTCCCGCGCCCTTGACCAAGCACTCCCCTCAAAGGCAGCAACGGCTCAGGCACATCCCTTCTTCCTGCTCACACGCTGGCGTCGCAGAAATACCCGAGTCCCAGGAGCCAGCGCCCTCCACGCTCTGCCAATTCACATCCGGACAGACCCGCTCCCCGCCGACTCGCACATCCCTCTGTCGGGCCCCACACCTGGACGCGTCGGCACCTCGCTGTCCATCTTCCTTTGTTGTTCACGCCGTGATCCTCCGCCCCTCCCCCGGCTGCACCCCTCTCCGCCCCTCGCCCTTCTGCTCTCCGCCCGTCGCCCCCTCCTCCCTGCAACCCAGCCGGCCGCGTTTGCACCGCGCCAGCCCAAGCGTTCGCCCTGGGCCGTCCTCTGCGGAGAGCCCTCCCACCGGTTCACCCTCCAGCTCCCGCCGCCAGGACAGCGACACGCTCTCCGAGCCGCGCACTTCTGCGACCAGGGCGACCACCCGACAGCCCGTCCTGTCCGCCCACCCTCGCGGCACCCGCCTGGCGTCCGGCCGCGGGCCAGGGCCGGTCCCTCTCCTGGCTTCCTCTGGCGACAGCGACAGCCCGTCCGGCCGCCCTGGGCGACAGAGAAAGCGCAGGGCCGGGCGTACCCGCCCCTCTCCCTGAGCGCGCGCGCCCCAGCGCCCTGGACGGGACCCGAGCCTCTCCTACTGCCCGACCGTCGGCTCCCGGCCCCATCCGGCCCCTGGTGCGCGCTCAAACGCTGACGAGGCCCACGGCAGGCGGTGGCCAACAGCCAGCGGCTACTGGCCAGCGGCGCGGTTGGGGCGTCTGTTGGCATTGGCCCTCTGCGCATGGGTGGTTCAGTGGTAGACTTCTCGTCTGCCACGCGGGAGAACCGGGTTCGATTCCGGGCCCCTGCAGCCCCAAAGGCCTGGCGGCGCTCCTCTCTGCCTCCTTCCACCCGAGACGCAAGCGCCTGCCCTACACCAGCTGCGTCCGCCAGCACAACCCGCCTCTGCTCGTTCATCGCACCTCTCTCGCCGTCCCCGTGAACCGGGTCTTCCCAGCACTCCTCTACCCACCCACCCACCCACCACACACCTTTCTGGCTCAGCGGCTCCGCACTCCCGCCACTCACCTACCTGGTCCCGATTCTCTTCATTGGCCAGGCCGCCGCCTCAGTCCGCAAACGCACTTCACCTCGAGGAATACCACCGGCGCCACACGCTCGCGCTCGCCCGCCACGCCTCTCCTCTTCGCGCCTCACCGCATTGCTCGCTGTCTGGTCCCCGCACCCTGAGAAGCGTGTCCGGGGGCCGCCCAACCCGCAGCAAGGACAGCGAGTCTCTTAAGACTGGCGCACACAGCACATTCTCCTGGAGGGTCACACGGTCCTTAAACCACGCGAGTGAATTAAAAAGCACACGGACGATATCGTCGCACCTGCGCAGTCCAGATTCAGTGCGTCCCGCTCCTCCCCGTGTGTCTCCCAGTCCGCCCCGCACCACCCACCGCCACCGAGAACCCCGCCCCAACCCCAACCCGCAGCTCTCGCCAGGGTCCTGCAGTTGCATATCTGTCCCTCGGGTCTTTCTACTCTCAGCGCCACACACTCACCTGAGACTCTGAATGTCTGGCCTGCTGAGGGTTATTTAGGTCTCGGGTCCAGTTGGATCCTCTACCCCTTTGCACCTTGCCCACACCCGCTCTCTCTCGCTCTCAGCCTGACCCTTGCCTGCTCCCCACCAGCCTTCACCCCCAGCCTCCCTCATTAGTCTGACCCTATGGCGGCCTAGCACCCCGATCTCGCCGCGGGGATCCCCTCTGACTGCACCGGCTTCCATCTCGGATCGTGCCTGGGCCACAGCCCCCTCCACATGCTGGCGATCTGCTGTTCCTGCCAGACTCGAGTCTCGCCCTCCCTCCGCCACCTCCCACACTGCCCCCACCTCTCCTCCCGTGACCCAACCCAACCCACCCACCCACCACAACCCACCCACCCACCACAACCCACCCACCTACCCATCTACACCCACCCCGGGCCCGAGGGCGCCAACACACACACACAGAGACACACGCACACAGAAACACCGAGACCCACTTTCCCCGGGCCTCTGTCTCACACGTCCTGCTCTAACGACTCACGTCCCTCCTCTCTCGGCCTCCCACAGGCTCCAGAGACACCTGCCACTTCCCCTGCTACCTGAGATCTCGGGGTCACACTTCCCCAGGGCGTCTGCAGAAGCCGGCCTGACTGGCCAGCCCGACCCCCGCCCCGACCAGCGAGTCCCGAGCTCCACCCGGAGTGAAACATGGCAGCCACAGGAAGACAAACACACGTGTTCTCACTCACATGTGGGAGCTAAAGAAGTTGATCTGGAGGTAGAGTCTGGGAAGAGTGCGAGGGGGTGGAGGGGACGGAAGAGGGGCTGTTAGAGGGTACAGACAGTTGCATAGAAGGAGTAAGTTCTGATGTCCCACAGCAGATGGTAGTGGATATAGGTAATTACCCATGACGTGTATATGTCCACATAGCTAGAATATAAGACCTGAAAGGTGTTCAACACGTATCAGTAGCAATGATAGTCAAGGTGATGGACGCCCTGACTGGATCCTTCCACACTCTATGCAGGCACCCCATAAATATGCACAGATATCAAGAATCAATAAAAAAAACATTTTTATTTTTCAAAAGGATTGCTGTCACTCCCCTGCCTTCCCCACGCCTTGCCTGGAGCCTCGGCTCCCAGACGTCCACACCCGTTCGCGGTCACAAGCCCCTGACACACGTGCAGCCCGATCCCCGGCCGCGCTGGAGGCCGGCCGCGCCGTGGGAAAGCCAGAGCGCTTGGCCGCCGAGCGGCGACGTCACAGACCGCAGGCCTCGCGAGTGGCCGGACCGGCGGGCGCAGACGCCGCAGCGGGGAGAGCGGAAGTGGCCCGAGAGCCGCGAGGCTCCGCTTGGCGAGAGCAGCGCTGCTGGAGAGCGCTAGCCCGTCGGGGCCAGACGCGAGTGGCAACGTGTGTTCGCGTTGTATGTGTGTGCGCGTAATGTGTGTGTGTGTGTGTGTGCGGGTGTATGCGTGGCGTGGTATTTGTGTGTCTCCTGGCAGCCACGGGAGGAGTAAGGTTGTCGAGGACAGTAGAGTCTCGGTCTGAGGAAGACTGGGAGAGAGGCGAGCATCGGGCAAGGGAAAGGCAGAAGCTGAAGGCCTGAAGGCGGCGAGCGAAGCCAATAGGCCCGATGGGCGGAGGGGCAGGCGCGTGGGCTCTGTCTGCACGTGGTGGGCCCCGGAGAAGCGAGCCAGTCTGTTGGCCAAAAGGGGAGGCCTGAAGGCGCCGGAGCGAAAGAAGAACGGCTTCCCTGACCGGGAATCGAACCCGGGTCGCGGCGATGGACGGCCTGCGCGCCACGCTTGCTACTCATGGACCCAGCACCTGGGTAGCAAGCACTGGGCGCTACCTTGACGCCCCGCTCCCGCTTCGGTTTAAAACAAAGACCAACCGACCGCAGCCCCACGCAATCCGCGTGCCAAGGCGGCGCTCCTCTTGCTTGCAGCACCCTCCAAGCCCCGCGCTCCAACTGGCACGCAGCCTACAGGCCAAGGCCCTGCTCCCGGACCTCCGCAAAAGGTTGGCCTCTTGCGTTGGCCGGGAATCGAACCCGGGTCAACTGCTTGGAAGGCAGCTATGCTCACCACTATACCACCAACGCTCCTTGGCCTTGGCGGCCGTGTCACCCGGTCCCCGGGCTGCCACGAGCGCGCCGCCGATGCCCCTCCCGCCCTCAGTTCTGCGCTGCCTAGGTCGCCGCGCGCCCCACAGGAGCAAGCCCGGCGCAGCTGCTCCGGCCCTCCCGCGCCCATCGGCAGCCAGCGTCTCTCTGGTGGCGCTCTAGCTGCCTTGCTGCGCCTAGGCCCTCAGCTCCGCGACCGACGCCCGCCCCGCGGGCTTGACCGGTCGTCCGGCACCCTGCTCACCACAGCGCTTCTCCACCAGGGACCCGGCGAGGCCACAGCCCGCAGGCGCTGGACACCCACCGGTTCGCCTCCCCTTGCCGACACCACCGTCCCCATTCCGCCCTCCCCCCCTCCCCCCACGGGCCTGTGCGTCGCAGGGAGCCCATTCCGACTCCCAGTTTGGGCGTCTACGCTGGACCGGAGCTGTGGGGGCGCGAGGAGGCCGCTCAGCTTAAGCGACCAAGAGGCCGGCGAGGAGGAAGGGAAGGAGGCGGGGTGGGGGAGGGGTCAAGGGAGCCGGGGTGCCAGGTGGCACTTGGGGGAGGGCGAAAGGGGGATGTGGGAAGGGGCCCATGCGGGCCAGGCACGAGAGGACTGGCGGCTGGAGGGCAGAGAGAGGAGAAGAAGGGCCCTTGGGGGCCAGAGGCTGGGTCCCGCATAGGGGGACGGGGACCCAGGAGGTGCCCAGAAGTGACAGCTCGCTCCCGGTCGGGGAGTCGAACCCATGTCTCCTGCGTGACAGGCGGGGAGACTCATCACTATACTAACGAAGATGGCGGTGGCAGCGACCAGGGTAGCAGACCCCTCTGTGATCCTCCGATGCCTGGTACGACCTACCTCCCGCAGACCATCGGAGGTGCCCGGCACCTGCCCGCCCCCCCGACACACCGCACCCCCGCCGCCACGGCCTCATCTCCGCACCCACCACGGTCGCCGAAGCCAACCTGCCGCGACTCCCAACAAAGCACCCTCCAAGCCCACCCGGACGCGGAGCCGCACCCCGACGTGTAGCCCGGCCCAGTGGAACTTGCCAGTGCGCCCTCCCTGCTGCCTCCAGCGCGGGAATCGGGGGCTGCGCCTGGACCAAGAGGCGCGGGCGAGCGAGCAAGGCTGCGAGGAGGTGCAGGGAAAGCTCCGTGGGAAGCGCGCGAGCAGAGGCGCGGGTGGAGTCCGACGGCAGGCTGGCCCGATGCGGCCCCTGATGGGTCCGGGGTGGCGGGGTACACGCTGGAGCGGAGCAAGCCGCCTATGCTCGCATCACTGTCCCTCTGACAGCGCAACCTGTCCTTTGCGCACCGGGAAAGACGCTGGCCAAGGGCGGCAGCGTTAGTGCCCTGTCGCAGGCAGGCCAGTGGCTGTTTGACGAGGACCGCCGTCAGGATGGCCGAGCGGTCTAAGGCGCTGCGTTCAGGTCGCAGTCTCCCCTGGAGGCTGTGGGTTCGAATCCCACTCCTGACAAAACTACCTTTTATCCCGCCCGCCAGCCGGATGCCCAGTCCCCCAGGACCCGGACAAAGCCCACCGCAACCCTTCACCACCTTAACCCAGTACCTGCTTACTCTGCCTTCCCGCCTCCCGGACACGCTCCCGCCCGCTCACCAGACTCCCGCGCCCTTGACGCACGCCTCTCAAAGGCAGCAACGGCTCAGGCACATCCCTTCTTCCTGCTCACGCGCTGGCGGCGCACAAATACCCGAGTCCAGGAGCCGGCGCCCTCCACCCTCTGCCAATTCACATCCGGACAGACCCGCTCCCCGCCGACTCGCACATCCCTCTGTCGGGCCCCACACCTGGACGCGTCGGCACCTCGCTGTCCATCTTGCTCGTCCACGCCGAGCTCCTCCGCCCCTCCCCCTGCCCCTCCCCTCTCCGCCCCTCGCCCCCTCCTCCCTGCAACCCAGCCGGCCGCCTTTGCACCGCGCCAGCCTAAGCGTTCGCCTCAGGCGGTCCGCTGCGGAGAGCCCTCCCACCAGTTCACCCTCCAGCTCCCGCCGCCAGGACAGCGACACGCTCTCCGAGCCGCGCACTTCTGCGACCAGGGCGACCACCCGACAGCCCGTCCTGTCCGCCCACCCTCGCGGCACCCGCCTGGCGTCCGGCCGCGGGCCCGGGCCGGTCCCTCTCCTGGCTTCCTCTGGCGACAGCGACAGCCCGTCCGGCCGCCCTGGGCGACAGAGAAAGCGCAGGGCCGGGCGTACCCGCCCCTCTCCCTGAGCGCGCGCGCCCCAGCGCCCTGGACGGGACCCGAGCCTCTCCTACTGGCCGACCGTCGGCTCCCGGCCCCATCGGGCCCCTGGGGCGCGCTCAAACGCCGCCGAAGTCCAGGGCAGGTGGTGGTCAGGGGCTGGCGGCTGGTGCCACGCACCGGGGTGGGAGCCTCTTGTGGGGAACAGCCACGGCGCATGGGTGGTTCAGTGGTAGAATTCTCGCCTGCCACGCGGGAGGCCCGGGTTCGATTCCCGGCCCATGCAGCCCAAACTTACATTTTAGTCCTGCAGCCCCAAAGGCCTGGCGGCGTTCCACTCTGCCTCCTTCCACCCGAAACACCAACGCTTATCCTACACCAGTTCCGCCCGCCAGCACAAACCGCCTCTGCCCGTTCCCCGCACCCCTCTTGCCCGCCCCGTGAAAGCGGTCATACACGCACTCCCCTACCCACGAGCCCACCTGACACCTTTCCAACTCAGCTCAGCCGGGCTCCCGCCACACACCTACCTGGCCCCGATTCTCTTCATTGGCCAGGCCGCCGCCTCAGTCCGCTCACGCACTTCACCTCCAGGAATTTCACCCGGCGCCACACGCTCGCGCTCGCCCGCCACGCCTCTCCTCTTCGCGCCTCACCGCATTGCTCGCTCTCTGGTCCCCGCACCCTGAGAAGCGTGTTCGGGCCGCCCAACCCGCAGCAAGGACAGCGAGTCTCTTAAGACTGGCGCACACAGCACATTCTCCTGGAGGGTCACACGGTCCTTAAACCACGCGAGTAAATTAAAAAGCACACGGACGATATCGTCCCATCTGCGCGGTCCAGATTCAGTGCGTCCCGCTCCTCCCCGTGTGTCTCCCAGTCCGCCCCGCACCACCCACCGCCACCGAGAACCCCGCCCCAACCCCAACCCGCAGCTCTCGCCAGGGTCCTGCAGTTGCATATCTGTCCCTCGGGTCTTTCTACTCTCAGCGCCACACACTCACCTGAGACTCTGAATGTCTGGCCTGCTGAGGGTTATTTATGTCTCGGGTCCAGTTGGATCCTCTACCCCTTTGCACCTTGCCCACACCCGCTCTCTCACTCTCAGCCTGACCCTTGCCTGCTCCCCACCAGCCTTCACTCCCAGCCTCCCTCATTAGTCTGACCCTATGGCGGCCCAGCACCCCGATCTCGCCGTGGGGATCCCCTCTGACTGCACCGGCTTCCATCTCGGATCGTGCCTGGGCCACAGCCCCCTTGCACACGCTGGCGATCTGCTGTTCCTGCCAGACTCGAGTCTCACCCTCCCTCCGCCACCTCCCACACATCCCCCACCTCTCCTTCTCCCCTGACCCACCCTAACCTAGCCACCCACCCTCTACACCCATCCCAGGCCCTCCAGTGACAACACACACACAGAGAAACACACAAACACAAACACCAAGACCCGCCTTCCCTGGGCCACTGTCTCACACATCCTGCTCTAACGACTAGAGTACCCCTTCTCCCGGCCTCCCACAGGATCCAGAGACACCTGCCACCTCCCCTGCCACCCTAGATCATGCGGGCCCAATCCCCCCGGGCCTCTGCAGAAGCCCCGCCTGACTGGCCAGCGGCACCCCTAGCCCCGAGCAGTGAGTCCCGAGCTCCACCCGGACACCCTGGACTCCTTCTCCCACCCCACACCCCACACCGTGCTCCCCACCCACAGTCTGGACACATCACTACTCCCCGCACTGTGGGCAGGCGTTCCTCCCCTTTTTGGTGTCATGTCCTTTGCCCTGGGCTGCGTGAGATGCCACCCACAGGAAGGGACACCCGCGTACATAGCTGCCACCCACTCACACCCACCCACAACACACTGGCGAGAGAACCTCCCCCGGTGACCGCAAGCTCCGCTGTCCCGACATGGGCTCGTCTCCCCACGTGATACCGAGGCCTCACGGTCCCCTGAGATAGGTACTTCACCAATTAGTGCAGTACGTTGGACGTCAGCTGGACCTGCCAATGAAGTTCCAGCATGCAGTGGACTGAGCCCTGCGGTGTGCTTCAGGCAGCAGCCACATAATGAGACAGATACACAGGGCGGCGGGCAGTGGGTGGAGAGCCATGTAGTAGACAGCAGGTCATGCGGAAGAGGAAACGATCAGAAAGGAAATCGAGACACCGGGACTAGGGGCACTCTCGCTTTGTCCCTTGCCGTTCAGATACCAGACGAACAGCGTCGGGAACGAAATGCCCATCGGATGCCGGCTAGATATCTCTCTGGACATGCCTCTCCCCACGGCCACGCCAGTCAGCCAGGCCGTGCGACTTTTCCAACCCGCTGAGAGTCTCCACGCTTCCGCCTCCTCTGCCCAGTAGGTCTAGCGAGGCGGACCTCTCAAGCTTCATTTTCATATCCAGAACACACAAAGCAACTCAGACAACTCAACAGCCAACACCACAAAAAATCCCATTAAACAAGAGCAAAGCTCATGAGTACACACTTTTCCAAAGAAGACAGATGAATGGCCCACAGGTATGTGAAAAAATGCTCAACGTCCCTCATCATCTAGGAAATGCCCAACAAAACCACAATCAGCTCTCATCTGCACCGGGTCAGAATGGCTAGTACTTAAAAGACCAAAAGTAACAGGTGCTGGCAGAGAGGGGGAGAAAAGGGAATCTCTTACACACTGTTTGTGGGAATGTCAATCCCCACAGATGTGGGACGGGAAATCCCAAAATTTGTATGGAACCACTTATAAAAAGAAAAAGAAAGGGGAAGACCAGGAATGGTCAAAGCAATTCTGAGCACAAAGAACACAGCTGGAGGCATCCCACTACCTGACTTGCAACTGTACTGCAAAGCCAAAGGAACCAAAACAGGATGGGACTGGTATGAAAACAGACACATAGACCAATGGAACAGAATAGAGAACCCGTACATAAATCCAGGCATTTACAACCAAGGCACCTTGGTGCCAAGAGCATACAATGGGCAAAGGACAGTCTTCTCTATAACCGGTATGAGGGAAAACTGGACATCTATTAATATTTGCAGAAAAAGGAGACTAGACCCCTATATCTCACTGTACGCAGAAATCAAATCAAAATGGATTAAAGGCTTAGACCTAAGGCCTGCTACTTAGAAACTGCTAGAAGGAAACATTGGACAAATGCCTCAGGACATTGATCTGGGCTGAGTGCTTGTGTAAGACCTCAAAAGCACAGGCAACCAAAGAAAAAACAGACAATTGGGACCGCATCAAGCTAAATACACACATACACTCAGACACACACACACACACACACACACAAACAAAACAAAAGACAACAACAAAAGTACTTCTGCCCAGCAAAGGAAACAGTCAGAAAAGTGAAGAGACAACCCAGGGAATGGGAGAAAATATATGCAAGCTGTACATCTGACAAGAAAATATATGCAAGCATCCAAACTTAGAGTCCAGAAGACAATGTTAAACAATTACCCAAATAATTATTTCTTGCAATTAAAGGAAGAATGAAAAATATGCTCTGTGAGAGCATTAAAGAGAGGACCAAGTCCTAGTTAAAATCCAGAACAAACAATCCAATGGGACAACAAAACACAACCCAACAAACAAAAAACAAAAATGAGCAATCCAATTCAAAACTGGGCAAAAGATCTGAACAGGCGTTTCTGAAAAGAAGACATACAAATGGCCAACAGGTATATGAAAAAATACTCAACTCCACTATGGATCGAGGAGAGGCATATCAAAACCATGGTGTGGTATATCCTCTGTCACCCCAGTTGAAACGGTTTACATTCAAAAGACAGGCAATGACAGATGCTGGCTAGGATGTGGAGAAAGGGGAACCCTCCTGCATTGTTAGTGGTGGGACCACAAATGACTCCAGAACAGCAGGGAGACTGCTCAAAGTCCTACAACTAGGCCTTCCATAGATCCAGCAATCCCACTACTGGGTCCATGTCCAAAGGAATGGAAATCCATACCTCAAGGGGATACCTGTGCTCCCATGTTTACCGCAGCACAATTCACCATAGCGAAACCATGGAATCGACCTAAGTGCCCATCAACGGGTGAATGGATAAACAAAATGGGGTAAGGATATACAAAATGGAATACTTGTCAGCCATGGAAAAGAATGGAATCCTATCGTTTGCAGCAACATGGATACAGCTGGAGGTCATTGTGTTAAGTGAAATATACCAGCCACAGAAAGGCAAACGTGCATGTTCTCACTCATATGTGGGAGCTAAAGAAGTTGATCTCCTGGAGGTAGAGTCTGGGAGGAGTGCAAGGGGATGTAGGGTAGGGGAGACGGAAGAGGGGCTGTTAGAGGGTACAGACAGTTACATAGAAGGAGTAAGTTCTGATGTCCCACAGCAGATCGTAGTGGATATAGGTAATTACCAATGACCTATAGCAACATGGCTAGAAGACAAGACCTGAAAGGTGTTCAACATGTATCAGTAGCAATGATAGTCAAGGTGATGGACGCCCTGACTGGATCCTTACACATTCTATGCAGGTACCCCATAAATATGCACAAATATCATGGATCAATACAAAACCATTTTCATTTTTCAAAAACATTGGTTATCATACCCCTGCCTCCCCAACGCCTTGCCTGGAGCCTCGGCTCCCATGACGTCCACACCCGTTCGCGGTCACAAGTCACTGACACACGTGGAGCCCGATCCCCGGCCGCGCTGGAGGCCGGCCCCGCCGTGGGAAAGCCAGAGCGCTTGGCCGCCTGAGCGGCGACGTCACAGACCGCAGGCCTCGCGAGTGGCCGGACCGGCGGGCGCAGACGCCGCGGCAGGGAGAGCGGAGTGGCCCGAGAGCCGCGAGGCTGCGCTTGGCGAGAGCAGCGCTGCTGGAGAGCGCTAGCCCGTCGGGGGCCAGACGCGAGTGGGTATGTGTGTGTGCGTAATGTGTGTGTGTGCGTGCGCGCTAATGTGTGTGTGTGTTTGCGTGTGCGAGCTCCTGAGGGCCTATGCGTGGCGTGGTGTTTGTGTGTCTGCTGGCAGCCACGGGAGGAGAAAGGCTGTTGTGGCCAGTGGAGTTTGTGTCTGAGGAAGACTGGGAGCCAGGCGAGCGTCTGGCTAGGGGAAGGGCAGAAACTGAAGGCCTGAAGGTGGCGAGCGACGCCAAAAGGCCAGATGGCGAAGGGGTAGGTGCGAGGGCTCTGGCTGCACGAGGTGGGCGCTGGAGAAGGGATCAAGTCTGTTGGCCAAAAGGGGAGGTGTGAAGGCAGCGGCAAGGTCCAGAGGCAGCGCGAATGAAGAAAGCCTTCCCTGACCGGGAATCGAAACCGGACCGTGGCAGTGGGAGTGCTGAATCCTAACCACTTAGTGTACAAGGGTGTCTTGGCCTGTTTACAGGTCAGAGGATGAAAACAGAACATCAAACACAAATGCAGAACGCAAAGAAAAACACAGACACACATACAGATGGTTGACTCGAGCAATAATACACTGGGTCAGTTTTATTTTTATACTCTAAAAGATTAAAGTTAGTTCCTTGTAGGTAACCACCCAAGTGTGGCAGCGATAGCCATAAATTCCAGAACCCATAGCCTTAGGGAAGCAGATATCCTGACTCAGAATTTCAAGGTGGTTGCTCTAGGCACTAGGCATAGATAAAGGACCCAGATTAGCAAGGATGGGCAAGGTGAGCCACAGGGGGCATTTCTCATCCCCAGCTTCTCTTAGAGTGACCCCCTGAGATCTTCAGCTGAACCCTGGCGGCTGTGCCTGGCTTAGGTCGCTCCTCCCTTGAGGGGTCTTACCCATCATTGACTAACCAGCCATCTTATGGAGTGTTTATCATGTGGCCTCCAGACTTCCAATGCCATGGGGTGGGGCTGCTCTTGCTAATTGCAGCTCATGTCCTTTGTTATGCCTCTAGGCAACACCTTTGTTTATCACAGGGAGCCTGCCTGGAACAGATTAATTTCAAATACTCTGGGCAGAACACGTACATTACTCACTAACTTTAAATCTTAAACTAGGAAAATATATGCCAGTCCCCTACAATTGATATGTGTTGAATACCTTTCAGGTCCTGTCTTCTAGCCATGTTGAAATATACGCCTCATTGGTAATTACCTATATCCACTACAATGTGCTGTGGGAAATCAGAACTTACTCCTTCTATGTAACTGTCTGTACCCTTTAACAAACCCCCTTCCTCCTCCCCAGCCTCCCACCCCCGCATCCCTCCTCACACCCCATGCCCCACTCTGCTCTCACTCTTCCCAGACTCTACCTCCAGGAGATCAACCTCTTTAGCTCCCACATATGAGTAAGAACATGCATGTTTGTCTTTCTGTGGCTGGCAGATTTCACTTAACACAATGACCTCCAGCTGTATCCATGTTGCTGCAAACGATAGGATTCCATCCTTTTCCATGGCTGAATAGTATTTCATTGTGTATAACTGCACCGCGTTTTGTTTATCCATTCACCCATTGATGGGCACTTAGGTCGATTCCGTGGTTTTGCTATGGCGAATTGTGCTGCAGTAAACATGGGAGCACAGGTATCCCTTTGATGTATGGATTTCCTTTCCTTTGGATACAGACCCAGTAGTGGGATTGCTGGATCTATGGAAAGCCTAGTTGTAGGACTTTGAGCAGTCTCCCTGCTGTTCTGGAGTCATTTGTGGTCCCACCACTAACAATGCAGGAGGGTTCCCTTCTCCACATCCTAGCCAGCATCTGTCATTGCCTGTCTTTTGGATGTAAGCTATTTCAACTGAGGTGACAGATGATATATCACATCGTGGTTTTGATTTGCCTCTCCCCGATGCTTAGTGGCTTTCAGCATGTTTTCACATACCTGTCGGCCATTTGTATGTCTTCTTCTGAGAATGCCTGTTCAGATCGTTTGCCCAGTTTTGAATCAGATTGCTCATTTTTGTTTTTGTGTTGGTTGGGTTGTGTTATGTTGTGTCATCGGGTAGTTTGAGCTCCTTATGCATTCTGAGTTTTAACCCCTTGTCTGATGGACAGCTTGCAAATATTTTCTCCCATTCCCTGGGTTGTCTCTTCTCTTTTCTGACTGTTTCCTTTACTGGGCAGAAGTATTCTTCTTGTTTTCTTGTGTGTGTGTGTGTGTGTGTGTGTGTGTGTAGCTTGATGTGGTCCCAATTGTCTATTTTTGCTTCGGTTGCCTGTGCTTTTGAGATCTTACACAAGAACTCTCTGCCAAGATCAATGTCCTGAATCATTTGTCCAATGTTTCCTTCTAGCAGTTTCAAAGTTTCAGGTCTTAGGTCTAAGCCTTTAATCCATTTTGATTTGATTTCGGCACACAGTGAGCCATAGGGTCCTAGTCTCCTTTTTCTGCAAATATTAATAGATGTCCAGTTTTCCCTCACACCGGTTATTCAGGAGACTGTCATTTGCCCATTGTATGCTCTTGGCACCGTGGTTGAAGGTGCCTTCGTTGTAAATGCCTGGATCTAAGTATGGGTTCTCTACTTCGTTCCATTGGTCTACATGTCTGTTTTTATACCGGCCCCTCCTGTTTTGGTTCCTATAGCTTTGCAGTACAATTGCAAGTCGGTACAGTTGCACTGCCTCCAGCTGAGTTCTGTGTGCGCAGGATTGCTTTGGCTGTTTCTCTTATTTTTCCTTTTTTCTCTTTATAAGTGGTTCCATACGAATTTTGGTATTCTCCTTTCCTCCGTTTCTGTGGGGATTGACATTCCCACCAACAGTGTGTAAGAGATTCTCTTTTCTCTACATCCCTGCCAGCACCTGTACTTTTGGTCTTTTAAGTACTAGCCATTCTGACTGGGTGCAGATGAGAGCTCATTGTGGTTTTATTTGGCATTTCCCCGAGGATGAGGGACATTGAGCATTTTTTCATGTACCTGTTGGCCATTTCGTCTGTCTACTTTCGAGACGTGTGTACTCATGAGCTTTGCTCCCGTTTAACGGGACTTTTTGTGGTGTTGGCTGTCGCGTTGTCTGGGTTGCTTTGTGTGTTCTGGATATGAAAATGAAGCTTGAGAGGTCCACTCGCTAGACCTACTGGGCAGAGGAGGCGGAAGCGTGGAGACTCTCTGCCGGTAGGGAAAGCCGCGCTGCCAGGCGGACTGGCGCTGGTGTGGGGAGAGGCGTGTCCGGAGAGACGTCTAGCCAGCGCGGTTTTGCAGGAGCAGCTGCGCTCCGCTTGCTCCTGTCGGGCGCGGGGCGACCTAGGTTGGCACCTAGGCAGCAGAGAGCTGAGGGCAGGAGGGGCGTCGCAGCCGGGCTGTGCCGGGCGTTGGCAACACGCTCGTGGCAGCCGGGAGCCGAGTGGCGTTGGTGGTATAGTGGTGAGCATAGCTGCCTTCCAAGCAGTTGACCCGGGTTCGATTCCCGGCCAACGCACTAGGGCCGACCTTTTGCTGAGGTCCAGGCGCGGAGCCTTGGCCAGTGGGCTGTGTGCCGGTGTGGTGGGGAAGGAGGCGGGCAGGACTTGGAGGGTGCTGCAAGCAGGAGGAGCGCTGCGGAGGAACGCTGATTACCAAACACGGGGGAGGTGGGGGGCTGGTCTTTCTTTTAAAGGGAAATCGGGGCGTGGAGCCAAGGTAATGCCCAGCGCTTGCAACCGTGGCGCTGGTTCCAAAGCGTAGTGGTTAGGTTGTGGCTCCCTGGTGGTCTAGTGGTTAGGATTCGGCGCTCTCACCGCCGCGGCCCGGGTTCGATTCCCGGTCAGGGAAGCCTTTCTTTTTCGCTGCTGCTCTACCTTACGACCGCCTTCACCTTCACGCCTCCCATTTTGGCCAACAGACTTGATCGCTTCTCCAGCGCCCACCACTTGCAGCCAGAGCCCACGCGCCTGCCCCTCCGCCCATCCAGCCTTTTGGCCTCGCTCGCCGCCTTCAGGCCTTCAGCTTCTGCCCTTCCCTTGCGCAACGCTCGCCTCGCTCCCCGTCTTCCTCAGACACGAACTCCACTGGCCAGAAAAGCCTTTCTCCTCCCGTGGCTGCCAGCAGACACACAAACACCACGCCACGCATGCGCGCACACACACACACACATTAGCGCGCGCGCACACACACACACACACACACACATTAGCGCGCGCACACACACACACACATATAACGCCAACACACATACCCACTCGCGTCTGGCCCCGACGGGCTAGCGCTCTCCAGCAGCGCTGCTCTCGCCAAGCGCAGCCTCGCGGCTCTCGGGCCACTTCCGCTCTCCCCGCTGCGGCGTCCGCGCCCGCCGGTCCGGCCACTCGCGAGGCCTGCGGTCTGTGACGTCGCCGCTCGGCGGCCAAGCGCTCTGGCTTTCCCACGGCGCGGCCGGCCTCGAGCGCGGCCGGCGATCGGGCTGCACGTGTGTCAGGGGCTTGTGACCGCGAACGGGTGTGGACGTCGTGGGAGCCGAGGCTCCAGGCAAGGCGTTGGGGAAGGCAGGGGTGTGACAGCAAATCTTTTTGAAAAATAAAAATTTTTAATTGATTCTTGATATCTGTGCATATTTATGGGGTGCCTGCATAGAGTGTGTAAGGATCCAGTCAGGGCGTCCATCACCTTGACTATCATTGCTACTGATACATGTTGAACACCTTTCAGGTCTTGTCTTCTAGCTATGTGGAAATATACACGTCATGGGTAATTACCTATATCCACTACCATCTGCTGTGGGACATCACATCAGAACTTACTCCTTCTATGCAACTGTCTGTACCATTTTTCAACCCCCTTTCCTTCTCGCTGCCCTCCAACCCCCCACCTCCTTCTTCAAACTCCCATGCCCAAACCCCCCCCCCCCCACTCCTCCCAGACTCTACCTCCAGGAGATCAACTACTTTAGCTCCCACATATGAATGAGAACATGCATGTTTGTCTTTCTGTGGCTGGCATATTTCACTTAATGCAATGACCTCCAGCTGTATCCCTGTTGTTGCAAACGATAGGATTCCATCCTTTTCCATGGCTGAATAGTATTTCATTGTGTATATCTATGCCCCATTTTGTTTATCCATTCACCCATTGATGGGCACTTACCTCGATTCCGTGGTTTTCCTATGAGGAATAGTGCTGCAGTAAACATGGGAGAGCAGGTATCCCTTTGATGTATGGATTTCCGTTCCTTTGGATACACACCCAGTAGTGGGATTGCTGGATCTATGGGAGGTCTGGTTGTAAGACTTTGAGCAGTTTCCCTGCTGTTCTGGACTCATTTGTGGTCCCACCACCAACAATGCAGGAGGGTTCCCCTTGCTCCACATGCTGGCCAGCATCTGTCATTGCCTGTCTTTTGGATGCAAGCTATTTCAACTGAGATGACAGAGGATATACCACACTGTGGTTTTGATTTGCCTCTCCCCGATGCTTAGTGGTGTTCAGCATTTTTTCATATACTTGTCTGCCATTTGTATGTCTTCTTTTGAGAAATGCCTGTTCAGATCATTTGCCCAGTGTTGAATCGGATTGTTCCTTTTTTCTTTTGTGTTTGTTGTGTTGTGTTTTGTTTTGCCATTGGGTTGTTTGAGCTCCTTATGCATTCTGGGTTTTAACCAGTTATCAGACGGACAGCTTGCAAATATTTTATCTCATTCCCTGGTTTGTCTCTTCACTTCAAACTGTTTCCTTTGCTGGGCAGAAGTATTCATGTTTTTTGTCTGTTTGTTTCTTTTGTTTTGTTTTTTGTTTTTTTATGTGTGTGTGTAGCTTGATGAGGTCCCAATTGTCTATTTTTGCTTCAGTTGCCTGTGCTTTTGAGGTCTTACACAAGAACTCTCTGCCTAGATCAATGTCCTGAAGCATTTGTCCAATGTTTCCTTCTAGCAGTTTCAAAGTTTCAGGTCTTAGGTCTAAGCCTTTAATCCATTTTGATTTGGTTTCTGCATATAGTGAGATATAGGGGTCTAGTCTTCTTCTTCTGCAAATATTAATAGATGTCCAGTTTTCCCTCACACCGATTATTGAGGAGACTGTCCTTTGCCATTGTATTCTCTTGGCACCGTGGTCGAAGGTGACTTCGTTGTAAATGCCTGGATGGGTTCTCTACTCTGTTCCATTGGTCTACATGTCTGCTTTCATACCAATCCCATCCTGTTTTGGTTCCCATAGCTTTGCAGTACATTTGCAAGTCGGGCACAGTTGCACTGCCTCCAGCTGCGTTCTTTGTGCTCTGTATTGCTTTGGCCGTTCCTGGTCTTTTTCCTTTTTTCTCTTTATAAGTGGTTGCATACGAATTTTGTTATCCCCCCGCCATTTCTGTGGGGATTGACATTCCCACGAACAGTTTGTAAGAGATTCCCTTTTCTCTGCATCACCACAAGCACCTGTTACTACTTTTGGTCTTAAGTACTAGCCATTCTGACTGGGTGCAGATGAGAGCTCATTGTGGTTTTGTTCGGCATTTCCCAGATGATAATGGACATTGAGCACTTTGTCATGTACCTGTGGGCCATTCGTTTGTCTTCTTTGGAGAAGTGTGTACTCATGAGCCTTGCTCTGGTTTTAACAAGATTTTTTGTGGTGTTGGCTGTCGAGTTGTCTGGGTTGCTTTGTGAATTTTGGATATGAAAATGAAGCTTGAGAGGTCTGACTAGCTAGACCAACTCAGCAGAGGAGGCGGAAGCATGTAGTCCAAGCAGCGGGGTCGGAAAGCCTCACGGCCAGGCTGACCGGTGCGGGCATGGGAGACGCGTGTCCGGAGAGACGTCTAGCGGGCATCCGATGTGCATTTCGTTCGCGACGCTCTCCATCTGGTTTCCGAACAGCAAGGAACATAGCAAGAGCGCCGCTAGTCCCGGCGCCTCGATTTCGTTTCTCATCATTTCCCCTTCCCGGCTTACCTGCTGTCTACTACCCGGCTCTCCACCCACCACCCGTCGCCCTGTCTATCCGTCTCCTTCTGTGGCTGCTCCCCAAAGCACACCGCAGGTCTCAGTCCACTACATGCCAGAATTCATTGGCAGGTCTAGCTGATGTCCAACGTACTGCACTAATCTGCGACGTGACTGTCGCAGGGGATCTTGAGGCCTCGGTATCACGTGGGGAGAGGAGCCCCTGTTGGGACAGGGGAGCTTGTGGTCACTGGGGGAGGTTCTCTTGCGAGTGTGTTGTGGGTGTGTGTGAGTGGGTGGCAGGGATGTACGCGGGTGTCCCTTCCCATGGGTGGCATCTCACACAGCTCAGGGCAAAGGACATGACACCAAAAAAGGGAGGGATGCTGGCCCAAAGTGCGGGGAGTAGGGATGTGTTGGGGCTGTGGGTGGGGAGCACGGTGTGGGGTGTGGGGTGGGAGGGAGTCCAGGGTGTCCGGGTGGAGCTCGGGACTCGCTGGTTGGGGCTGGGAATGTAGCTGGCCAGTCAGGCGGGCTTCTGCAGAGGCCCTGGGGGAGTGGGCCCTCATGATCTCCGGTAGCGGGGGAGGTGGCAGGTGTCTCCAGAGCCTGTGGGAGGCTGGGAGAGGGGGGACGTGGGTCATTAGAACAGGAGGTGAGACAGAGGCCCAGGGAAGGTGGGTCTTGGTGTTTCTGTGTGTGTGTTTCTTGTTTGTGTGTTGGCGCCCAAGGGCCGGGGTTGGGTGTAGAGGGATGGGTAGGTTGGTTGGGGTGGGTTAGGGGAGAAGGAGACGTGGGGGCAGTGACGGAGGTGGAGGAGGTGGGTGAGACTCGAGTCTGGCAATGACGGCAGATCGCCAGCGTGTTCGAGGGGGCTGTGGCCCAGGGAAGATCCAAGATGGAAGCAGGTGAGGTCAGAGGGGACCCCCGTGGGCAAGATCGGGGTGCTGGGCCACCATAGGCTCTGATTAATGAGGGAGGCTGGGGGTGAAGGCTGGTGGGGAGCAGGCAAGGGTCAGGCTGAGAGCGAGAGAGAGCAGGTGTGGGCAAGGTCCAAAGGGGTAGAGGATCCAACTGGACCCGAGATCTAAATAACCCTCAGCAGGCCAGACATTCAGAGTCTCAGGTGAGTGTTTGGGACTGAGAGTAGAAGAGACCCGAGGGACAGATATGCAACTGCAGGACCCTGGCGAGGGCTGCGGGTTGGGGTTGGGGCCGGGTTCTCGGTGGCGGTGGGTGGTGCGGGGCCAACTGAGAGACACACGGGGAGGAGCGGGACGCACTGAATCTGGACCTCGCAGATGCGACGATATCGTCCGTGTTGCTCTTTAATTTACTCGGGTGGTTTAAGGACCGTGTGACCCTCCAGGAATGTTGTGCTGTGTGGGCCAGTCTTAAGAGACTCGCTGTCCTTGCTGCGGGTTGGGCGGGCCCGACCCGCTTCTCAGGGTGCGGGGACCAGAGAGCGAACAATGCGGTGAGGCGCGAAGAGGAGACGTGTGGCGCCGGTGGTATTCCTCGAGGTGAAGTGCGTTTGGGGACTGAGGTGGCGGCCAGGCCAATGAAGAGAACTGGGGCCAGGTAGGTGTGTGGCGGGAGCCGGGCTGAGCTGAGCTGGAACGTTTCGGGTGGGGGGGGGGGTAGGGGAGTGCGTGGAAGACCGGTTCCCTGAGACTGGGGAGAGAGGTGCGGGGAACGGGCAAAGGCGGGTTGTGCTGGGGATCTGACCTGGTGTAGGACAGGCGTTTGCGTCCCTGGTGGAAGGAGTCAGAGTAGAGCACCGCTAGGCCTTTGGGGCTGCAGGGCCTAAAGTCTAGGGGGGAGCTGCATGGGCCTGGAACCGAACCCGGGCCTCCCGCGTGGCAGATGAGACTCCTACCACTGAAACACAGTTGCGCTGGTGGCATGTGGCAACAGAGGCTCAGACAGTGGCGCTCCTCTGTTCGCACGCTGCCACACGGAGCGCTCCCTCCACCCCCTCACAACCTTGCTCGCTCTCCGGGGCCTCTTGGTCCAGGCGCAACCCCAGATTCCCGCGCTGGGGCAGCAGGGAGGGCGCACTGGGAGGTTCTGCTGCACCGGGGTACACGTCGGGGTGCGGCTCTGGGTCCGGGTGGGCTCGGAGGGTGCTTTGTGGGGAGTCGCGGCAGGTTGGCCTCTGGGACCGTGGTGGGGCGAGGGTGAGTCCAGGACGGCGGCGGGGGTGCGGTGTGTTGGGGGACGGGCACGAGCCAGGCACCTGCGGTGGGCAGGGGAAGGTAGTGCGGACGAGGCGTGGGTGCTTCGTAGAGTGTTGTGATGCCCAGGATGCTCTCACCGCAATCCTCGTTAGTATAGTGGTGAGTATCCCCGCCTGTCACGCGGGAGACTCGGGGTTCGATTCCCCAACTGGGAGGCACCAGCCACTTTTGGTCCTCAACTCTCCCAGCCTCCGGACCTTCTCCCCCTCTCTCCGCCCTCCAGAGAGCCCTCTCCTGCCTGGTCTCATCCGCCCCTTCCAACATCCCCCTTTCACCCTCCCCTCCAGGGCCCTGCACCCTGGCTCCCTTGACCCCACCCCGCCTCCCTCCCTTCCTCCTCACCCACCTCTTGGTCGCCTAAACCGAGTGGCCTCCTCGCCCCCAACAGCTCTGGTCTAGAGTCACCCCCCCCCCAAAACTGAGAGTGGAATGGGCTCCCTGAGACCCAAAGGCCCGTGGGGGGCGGGAGGGCGGAATGGGGAGGGTGGTGTCGGCAAGGGGAGGCGAACTGGCGAGTGTCCAGCGGGCTGTGGCCTCGCCAGGTCCCTGGTGGAGAAGCGCTATGGTGAGCAGGGTGCCCGACGACCGGTCAAGCCCGCGGGGCGGGCGTCGGTCGCGGAGCTGAGGGCCAATGAGCAGCAAGGGAGCTAGAGCGCCACCAGAGAGAGGCTGGCTGCCCGCGGGGGCGCGGTTGGGCAGGAGCAGCTTCACCCGGCTTGCTCCCATGGGGCGCGCGGCGACCTAAGAGCTGGCACCTAGGCAGCGCGGAGCTGAGGGCGGGAGGGGCATCGGGGCCAGGGAGCGAGGGCTGAGCGGCGTTGGTGGTATAGTGGTGAGCATAGCTGCTTTCCAAGCAGTTGACCCGGGTTCGATTCTCGGCCAACGCACTAGGCCGGCCTTTTGCTGAGATTCAGGCGCGGGGCATTGGCCTATAGGCTGCGTGCCAGTGTGGAGCGGAAGGCGCGGGCGGGGCTTGGAGGGTCCTGGAAGCAGCAGTAGCGCTGCCAGGGCAGGCTGACTGCCAGGGGCTGAAGGCGGCTGGTCTTTGTTTTAAACCGAAGCCAAGGCCAGGCGCCGAGGTAGCGCCTGGCTTTTGTGACCGAGACCTTGGTTGCAGGCGTGTACAGCATGGGCAACAGACTGACGCTCCCTCGTGGTCTGGTGGTTAGGATTCGGTGCTCTCACTGCCGCGGCCCAGGTTCGATTCCTAGGCAGGGAAGTTTCCTTCTTACTTGCTACTGCTCGACCTTCACCCCTCCCCTACTGGGCAACGACTGGCTACCTTCTGCAGCGCCCACCACTTGCAGCCTTTTGGCTTCGCTCGCCGCCTTCAGCCCTTCAGCTTCTGCCCTCTCCCTTGCTCAACGCTCGCCTCGCTCCCAGTCTACCTCAGACACGAACTCCACTGCCCACGACAGCCTTTCTCCTGCCGTTGCTGCCAGCAGACACACAAACACCACGCCACGCATAGGCGCTCCAGCCCGCACACACACACATTAGCGCACACAAACACACACACACATATAACGCCAACACACATACCCACTCGCGTCTGGCCCCGACGGGCTAGCGCTCTCCAGCAGCGCTGCTCTCGCCAAGCGGAGCCTCGCGGCTCTCGGGCCACTTCCGCTCTCCCCGCTGCGGCGTCTGCGCCCGCCGGTCCGGCCACTCGCGAGGCCTGCGGTCTGTGACGTCGCCGCTCGGCGGCCAAGCGCTCTGGCTTTCCCACGGCGCGGCCGGCCTCGAGCGCGGCCGGGGATCGGGCTGCACGTGTGTCAGGGGCTTGTGACCGCGAACGGGTGTGGACGTCGTGGGAGCCGAGGCTCCAGGCAAGGCGTTGGGGAAGGCAGGGGTGTGACAGCAAATCTTTTTGAAAAATAAAATTTTTTTAATTGATTCTTGATATCTGTGCATATTTATGGGGTGCCTGCATAGAATTTGGAAGGATCCAGTCAGGGCGTCCATCACCTTGACTATCATTGCTACTGATACGTGTTGAACACCTTTCAGGTCTTGTCTTCTAGCTATGTGGACATATACACGTCATGGGTAATTACCTATATCCACTACCATCTGCTGTGGGACATCAGAACTTACTCCTTCTATGCAACTGTCTCTACACTGTCTCTAACAACCCCTCTTCCGTCTCCCCCGTCCTCCACCCCTGCCTCCATCCTCACACCCCCATGCCCCACCCCCTCGCACCCTTCCCAGACTCTTCCTCCAGGAGATCAACTTCTTTAGCTCCCACATAAGAGTGAGAACATGCATGTTTGTCTTCCTGTGGCTGGCATATTTCACTTAACACAATGACCTCCAGCTGTATCCCTGTTGCTGCAAAAGATAGGATTCCATCCTTTTCTATGGACGAGGAGTATTCCATTGTGTATATCTACATCACGTTTTGTTTATCCATTCACCTGTTGATGGGCACTTAGGTCAATTCAGTTTCACTATGGTGAATTGTGCTTCAGTAAACATGGGAGCACAGGTATCCCTTTGACGTGTGGATTTCCTTTCCTTTGGATGCAGACCCAGGAGTGGGATTGTTGGATCTATGGGAGGTCTAGTTATGGGTTTTTGAGCAGTCTCCCTACTGTTCTAGACTCATTTATGGTCCCATCACCAACAATGCAGGAGGGTTCCCCTTTCTCCACATTGGCCGGCATCTGTCATTGCCTGTCTTTTGGATGCAAGCCGTTCCACTGGGGTGACAGATGATACATCACATCGTGGTTTTGATTTGCCTCTCCCCAATCCTTAGTGGCATTGAGCATTTTTTCATATACCTGTCTGCCATTTGTATGTCTTCTTTTAAGAAATGCCTTTTCAGATCTTTTGCCCAGTTTTGAATCCGATTGCTCTTTTTTTGTTTTTTGTTTTGTTTGTTTGTTTGTTTGGTGGGGGGTTGTTTTGTTGTGCCATCGGGTTGTTTGAGCTCCTTATGCATTCTGGTTTTTAACCCTTGTCAGATGGACAGCTTGCAAATATTTTCTCCCATTCCCTGGGTTGTCCTTTCACTTTTCTGACTTTCCTTTGCTGAGCAGAACTATTTTCTTTTGGAGTGTGTGTGTGTGTGTGTGTGTGTGTGTTTACCTTGATGCAGTGCCAATTGTGTATTTTTTGCATTGGTTGCCTGTGCTTTGGAGGTCTCACACAAGAACTCTCTGCCCAGATCAATGTCCTAAAGCATTTGTGCATGTTTCCTTCTAGCAGTTTCAAAGTTTGAGGTCTTAAGTCTAAGCCTTTAATCCATTTTGATTTGATTTCTGGGTACAGTGAGATATAGGGGTCTAGTCTCCTTTTTCTGCAAATATTAATAGATGTCCAGTTTTCCCTCACACCAGTTATTGAGAAGACTGTCCTTTGCCCATTGTATGTTCTTGCCACTGTGGTCGAAGGTGCTGTAGCCCGTTTGCAGGATGGAGGATGAACACAAAAAGACACACAGACACACACAAATACAGTTACAAGACTGCAGTGCATAATGCACCAGTGGTTTTACTTTTATACCAGAAAAATCAAAGTTAGTTCCTTGTATGTATCCACCCAGGCGTGGCAGCATTAGCCATAAATACCAGAACATGTAGCCTAAGGACACAGATGTCTCCTGACTCAAGGTTTCCAGCCAGTTGCTCGAGGTGCCACGCATAGATCACAGACTGAGATTAGCAATGTTGGGCAAGGCCGCCACCTGGGGCTTTTTCGTCCCCAGTTCCTCTTAGGCCAATCCCCTGCAGCTGTGCTGGCTTAGGTCGCCCCTCTCTTGAGGGGTCTTACCTGTCATTGACTAACCAGCCATTTTATGGGATTAAACAGCAATCAAAAGAACAACGTGATTATTGTGAGGCCTCCAAGCTTCCACTTATCGTGGAGCTGGGCAGCTCTTGCCTTAATGCAGAAACCCAAGTCTATTGTTATGCCTCTAGGCAGCAACCGTGTTTGTCACAAGGTCCTTGTCTTGAACACATTACTTTCAAATGATCTGGGCAGAAAACATACATTACTCACTAAATTTAATTCTTCAACTAGGAAAATATATGTCAGTCCCCTACAGGAAGTTGCCTTGGTTGTAAATGCCTGGATTTATGTATGGGTTCTCTACTCTGTTCCATTGGTCTACGTGTCTTTCATACCAATCCCATCCTGCCTTTGTTCCTATAGCCTTGCAGTACAGTAGCAAGTCTGGTAGTGTGATGGCTCCAGCTGTGTTCTTTGTGCTCAGGATTGCTTTGGCCATTCCTGGCCTTTTCCTTTCTTTCCCTTTTTGCTTTTTGTAAGTGTTTCCATATGAATTTTGGGATTCCCTCCTACCCCCATTTCTGTGGGGATTGGCATTCCCCCCAACAGTGTGTAAGAGATTCTCTTTTCTCTGCATCCCCTCCTGCACCTGTTACTTTTGGTCTTTTAAGTACTAGCCATTCTTACTGGGTGCAGATGAGAGCTCATTGTGGTTTTGTTGGGCATTTCCCCGACGATGAGGGAGGTTGAGTATTTTTTCATATACCTGTTGGCCATTCGTCTTTCTTCGTTCTAGAAGTGTGTACTCATGAGCTTTGCTTCCATTTTAAAGGGACTTTTTGTGGTGTTGGCTGTCAAGTTGTCTCAGTTGCTTTGTGTGTTTTGGATATGAATATGAAGCTTGAGACGTCCGCTGGGCTATACCTACCGGGCAGAGAAGGCTGAAGTATTGAGACTCTCAGCTGGTTAGGAAAGCCGCATGGCCAGACAGACCAGTGCAGGCGTGGGGAGATGTGTGTCCGGAGAGACGGCATCCGATGGGCATTTCTTCCTGACACTCTCCATCTGGTCTCTGAAGGGCAAAGGACATAGTGAGAGTGCACCTAGTCCCAGCACCTTGATTTCCTTGCTGATCATTTCCTCTTCCCGCCTTTCCTGCTGTCTACTACCCGGCTCTCCACCTGCCGCCCGTCACCCTGTCTATCTGTCTCATTCTGTGGCTGCTCCCCAAAGCACAACGCAGGGCTCAGTCCACTGCATGCCAGAACTTCATTGGCAGGTCCAGCTGACGTGACTGTCGCAGGGGATCTTGAGGCCTCGGTATCACGTGGGGAGACGAGCCCATGTCAGGACAGTAGAGCTTGCCATCACGGGTGGAGGTTCTCTCCCGAGTGTGTTGTGAGTGGGAGGCAGCTGTGTACCCGTGTGCAGCGCAGAGCAAAGGACATGACACCAAAAAGGGGAGGGACGCCCGCCCACAGTGTGGGAGTAGGGGTGTGTTGGGGCTGCCGATGGGGAGC
>VSMD01073811.1:0-33934 GCA_008750895.1 Mirza zaza
TTCGATCATTTTTAGAAGTTACTTTTCCTTCAAGGTGCTCTTTATTAATGTAATTGTCAATATGTAAATTGTGTGTGTGTGTGTATACACATACTTCCTGTCTGCACCACTTCCCTTTGGCTGGGCTTAACTTTCCTGGGTGATACGAAAAGCATAAAGTAATATAAGCAGCTATATCTGCAATAATTCCACATTAAAAGAATGAGTTTCTGCCATTTCCAAATCTAAGATTACTTCCAGACAGTATGAGCAGTACAAACAAGCAATGTAGTTATGTAACTACATGATTTATTACCTACTTTACTATGACCAAAAGTCAGTGGGAGGGAACAAGAGGTATGCTCTATACCTAAACTTATTCAAACATATAACCCCAAGTTAATCTAAGAAAATAATTTAAACTTATTATTATTAAAGTTTAAAGAAGAATTCAAATTCTTTCCCTCAGTTTTTGTCATTAGCACAAATTATTCCAAAATCTTCCCAAGAGCTAGCTAGACCTCTAGTGGTTTCAGTTCTTCCTTTTTCTTTTAATTTTTTTTTATTGTGACGAAATATATATAACATAAAATTTACTATTGTAACTATTTTTAAGTGTACAGTTCAGTGGCATTATGTACATTCATATTGTTGTATGTTGTTCATTCATATTGTTCATATTGTTGTAGTGATGTTGTAACCATCACTACTATCCATCTCCAGAACATTTTCATCAAACTGAAACTCTGTACTCATTAAATAACAATTTTTCATTCCCTACTTTCTTCAGCTCCTGGTAACCACTATTTTACTTTCTCTCTTTAGAAATTTGACTATTCCAGGGTACTCATATAAGTGGACTCACACAGTATTATATATGTTCTTTTGAGACTGGCTTATTTTACTTAGCATAATGTTTTAAGGTTTTATCCATGTTGTAGCAGGTATCAGAATTTCATTCCTTTTTATTAGGGCCAAATAATAGTCCATTGCATGTATTAATGTATACCACATTTTGCGTTAGCATTTATCTGTTGATGGACATGTGAGTTGTTTCTACTTTTTGGCTATTGTGACTAAAGCTGCTATGAATATGGGTATAAAAATATCTGTTCATATCATCCTTGCTTTTGAGTCTTTGGGTGTACATCAGAAATCGAATTTCTGGATCATATAATATAGTTCTATGTTTAATTTTTTGAGAAACTACCACTGTTTTCCACATAGGCCACACCATTTTATATACCCACAAGCAATGTACAAATGTTCTAGTTTCTCTACATCTTTACTAACACTTCTTGCTTTCTGTTTTTTGATATTAAACATCCATTTGCTCCTTGGTGTCTTGGGTAAAATCAAATGACAATAGCCATCCTAATTTATGTGAAGTAGTCTCTCATTGTGATTTTGATTTGCATTTTCCTAACAGTTAGTGATGCTGAGCATCATTTCATGTGCTTATTGGCCACTTGTATATCTTGGAAGAAATGTCTGTTGGAGTCCTTTGCCCATTTTTAGATATTTTTTATTGTTGTTTTTAAGCTGTAGGAAGGTTTTTTTGTTTGTTTTTTATTTTTAAGAGACAGTGTCTTGCTCTGTTACCCAGGCTGGAGAGCAGTGGCACAGTCTAGCTCACTGTAACCTCAAACTCCTGGGCTCAAGCACTCCTCCTGCCTCAGCCTCATGAGGAGCTGAGAGTATAGGTGCACGCCACCGTGCCTGGCTAATTTTTTTTTTTTTGCTCATTTTTTTTAGAGATAGAATCTCATTATGTTCCCACGTCTTGCACCCCTGTTCTCAAGCAATCTTCCTTTTTCAGTCTTCCGAGTAGCTGGGATTATAGGCATGAGCCACTTTGCCTACCTTGTAGGAAGTTCCTTATATATTCTGGTTAGTAGTCACTTACCAGATAATATGATTTACAACTACGTTTGTCCCTCGGCATCTACAGGGGTTGGTTCTAGGTCCCCCGATCTGTGGTTGGTTGAATCCACACTTGTGGACCCATGGATACAGACAGCTGAATGTATTTTCTTCTATTGTGTGGGCTGCCTTTTTTACTGTTGATACTGCCTTTTTTACTGTTGATAGTGTCCTTTGATGGACAACATTTTTAAAAATTTCAATGAAATCTAATTTATGTTTTTTTTTTTTTTGCCTGTGCTTTTGGTGTCTTATCCATGAAATCACTGCAAAATCGAATGTTGTGAACCTTTCCCCTATTTTCTTCTAAGAGGTTTATAGTTTTAGACCTTATGCTTAGGTCTTTGATACATTTTGAGTTAATTTTTATATATGGTATAAGGTAAGGGTCCAACTTCATACTTTCGCATATGGATATCCAGTTTTCCCAGCATTAGTTGTTGAAAAGGCTGTCTATTCTCCCTTTGAATGGTTTTGGCATCTTTGTCAGAAATCATTTATCCATATACACAAGGGTTTATTTCCAGGCACGCTATTCTATTCCATGGTTCTATATGTCTTTATGCCGGTCCCATAATGTTTTGATTACTGTAGCTTTGTAGTAAATTTTGAAATCAGGAAATATGTATTTTTTAACTTTGTTTTTCATTTTCAAGATTATTTTGGTTTTTCAGGGTCCCTTGATTTCCCATATTAATTTAAGGGTAGTTTGTTTTTTTTTCTATTTCTGCAAAAAATGTTGAGATTTTGATAGGGTTTGGGTGAGTATTCTATATATATGTCTATTCCATTCAGTTGGTCTATAGTGTTGCTCAAGTCTTCTGTCTCCTTATTGATACTCTGTCTGATTATTCTATCCTTTATTGAAAATGAGGTACTGAAGTCTCCTAATACTATTGCATTGCTGTCTATTTCTTCTTTTAATTCTGTTAATCTTTGCTTCATATATTTTAGAGGTCTGATGTGTGGTGCATAAATATTTATAGCCGTTATATCTTCCTGGTGAATTAATCCTTTAATAATTATATGGTATTTGTTCTAGTCTCTTATAACAGTTTTTGACTTAAAATTGATTTTGTCTGATATCATTTTAGCCACCCCTGCTGTCTTGTGCTTACTATTTACATGGAATATCTTTTTCTGTCCTTTCAATTTCTTCTTATGTATTAGATCTAAAATGAGTCTCTTCTGTGCAGCATATTGTTGGATCTTGTTTTTTGTTGTTGTTTTTGCAGTGGCATGATCATGGCTCACTTTGACCTCAAACTCCTGGGCTCAAGGGACCCTCCTGCCTCAACCTCCCAAGTAACTAGGAGTATAGGTGCATGCTACCATGCCCGGCTCATTTTTCTTATTTTTTTTATAGACATGGGCTCTCACCATGTTGCCCAAGCTGGTCTTAAACTCCTGACCTCAAGTGATTCTCTTGCCCCAGCCTCCCAAAGTGTTTGGACCAGGGGTCCTCAAACTTTTTAAACAGGGGGCCAGTTCACTGTCCCTCAGACTGTTGGAGGGCAGGACTATAGTTTAAAAAAAACTATGAACAAATTCCTATGCACACTGCACATATCTTATTTTGAAGTAAAAAAAAACAAATGGGCAAAAACACCCTCACGTGGCCCATGGGCTGTAGTTTGAGGACGCCTGGTTTGGACTATAGACATGAGCTACTGCACCCAGTGTTTACAAACTGATGTTTCCCTTATTCTGCGTAAAAACCCTTCCAGAAAGATCTTTGGGAAGTCAGTTTCTTGATTAGATCTCATGCACACATGTTTATCAAAGTGGATATGTCTATAAAGTTTTGATAGGATGCTGTTTTTTTTTAAACAAGTATTCAAAAACTAATTATATAAAATTTAAGATAAAGTTTCCTTAAACTTTAGAAAATTAAACACAAATTATTATGCATGTATATTCAACTGTAATATGGAGTATTTGCTGCTAAGAGAATCAAGATTATTTTTATTTTCAATAGAAATATGTCCATAAAGAAGTTGATTAAAGCAATGATATTGATAATTAGTATCATTAGTATAGTTCCATATAAAAGTTCCATATGAAGTCCTACCATATTCATGTTTACAATAGAGCTTTATAAAAATCCTTTGGGATATGTGGAATTATCTCTATTTTACAGATGAAGAAGTTGAGGCTAAAAGAGATGAAAGATTTGTTCAAAGTTGTAATGGTAGTAATTTGGAACTCTCATTCAAACTCAAGTCTCATAACAAATCAGTTTCTATGATAATCCACTGTGGGCTATGTAGGCAATTTCTCTGATTTATACCTAACCTTTTTGAAATTGGTATAATAGGGAATTGATATCTCTTCTCAGAAACTAGGAACTTAGATGTGATGTCTCTCTGAGAACTTAAATGTGATGTCAGGGACAGAATATAGAGAGGGGTTCATCAGATATGACTTTTTATTTTAAGAGATGGGGTCTTGCTGGCACCTAGGATGGCATGCAGTGGTGTGATCATAGCTTACTGTAACCTTAAACTACTGGCCTCAAGAGATCCTCTCACCTCAGCCTCCTGAATAGCTGGGACTACTGGTGTGTGCCACCTTGCCCAGCTAATTCTTTCTATTAATATTTTTTGTAGAAATAGGGTTTTGTTGTGTTGCTCGGGCTGGTCTCAAACTCTTGACTTCAAGCCGTCCTCTCACCTTGGTCTCCCAAAGTACTGGGATTACAGGTATAAGCCACTGAACCCAGTTCAGGTAAGATTTTTTAAATATGTATTACTTATAAAACTTATACTTAAATGTAATAAAAATGTATTGGATAACTTCATCATTATTATAAACCTTTTATTTTAAATAATTTCAAATATATACCAAAGAGAGAATGATAATTATAAATTGTTATTTATTTCAGGCTGCATCAATTAACAGTTCCTGGTGATGTTTAATTCATCTATATCCCTTCTATTTCCTCCCTACTGGATTATTTTGAGTCAAATCCAAGATACATAGTTTTATCTGCACATATTCCATTAGGAATATTTTTATATTAAAAATAACTATTTTAATTCCACTTGGAAATACCAAAAAGCAAAATAGTTTTATTAAACTATTAATGTAGTTAATGTAGACCAATATGCAGCATTTCCTGAGTTCAAAATAATCAAAACATACATATAGTATTTAAATTCTAAGAGAAAAACAGTAAGAGAAAGTGTTTTACCTGTCCCCTGCAGTCTTCTCTCAGTTCTGCTTCTAAAATAAAAGATCACAACATTAATTATCTTAAAATCTAATAAAAGACCTTAATAAAAATTAACAAAACTTTTAAGTTTCCTCACTAACAAGACAAATACCTAAAATAATCATAAATTAAAATGCTGATAACTCTAGAGAAAGCAAAAACCAAACCTTAACATACTTTGAAAATACCAGTTACTCTCATACATACACATATGGCTAATATCTACACTGAAATCAAATGAGTAGACTATGCCTGTATTGTTCTTTGTGCTTTTAAAATGATACCTTAAAACTAGCATGGCAAATAAGTTTCATCTAAATGCCAATTCTGGTTGATTAGTGGTGGTTACCTAGGGAACTATGTATAGTTTTATGAGGCTTTTGGTTTTCTTGGCTCAGTGGGAAAGAAAGCTGTAATTGATTAGTTATGTTATCTGCTCTAATAGAAGCACTATACCTGCTCACATTGGCTTATTTAGTACATCAAAATGATGCTTTAAAAAGAGGCATCCTTATTTAACTTTATATGCTGAGAGAAAAGAACTGTCATACTGCCACAATCTAATTTTTCATTATTGATGGATATTAATAGGTAAGCATTAATTTATATATTCTTATCCTTGAAACAAGTAATTGTGTATAATTGGTGGTATTTATAAATACCAATTATGTTTCTCTTATAGCACTTAGTGCTTACATATACCATTCATTTGGTACTAGGCTTATGCTAATTTACTAATTTCCTTTAGTTATTTCACTTTCCCAAGTAGATTATATTAATATATTTACTGAAGCTTATTGGCAGCATCTAATTCCTCCTTGTAGTCCTAGCATCAATTAAAGTGTTGATGATGATTTATATATACATATATATATGTATATATAAATTAAAAAACTTATCCCTCATTGACTTGGCTATTGGGGGATATTTTTTGTATAGTTTGAGATGTTTTGTTTAGCTACAGTTCAAAAATTTCATAACATTTCTAACATTATATGGCTCCATGCTATAAAATCTGGATTGTAATGTTTTCACAGGACATTGGAATTTTTTAAAAAAATAGGTTGGCTGTTGCCTTTAGGTAGATAAATGTTTAAATCCTACAATAAGATAGTTATCTCTTCTTGAAGATCTCTAAGAGTACAAAATTAATAATCTCTCTTAGAAACTGGTTCAACATTTTGTCTTTTCAGTGGTCAATTAGTTCTTCTTATGACTAAACAAAACTACCCTGTTTTAATTTGGTATGTTTTTAAAAGTCTTCCATAAACCATAAAACAACGCAGTGCAGTTTGTATAATTTTACACAATAATTGTTACTTCTGTAATACTGACATTTTTGGGCTAAACAACTTCATTTTTTAAAACTTTTTAAACTTTTTAAAAACATTAAGTTTCTTCATGTTAGTCATTGTCAATCTTCCTTGAATCCATGCCAATTTTTTCATATAAAGGAAAATTAACTTTCATAGCAGAAGTTTTAAGATCTATAATCTAGGTTCTAGATGGACATCTGAAGAGATTGGTATAGCAAAGTGATTACTTCTAACTCTGGTATGTTATAGACTTTTAAGTATATACGAATTCTGTTTATTTTTCTCATAAAAGCCAGTGTTACTGCTTCATTTAGTTTCTTGTCAACTATGACAGTCCTCATCTCTTAACCATATTTGTCTTAGTCTAGACAAGAGGCCCACATCATGTAAAGGGCCAGACTGTAAATATTTTAGGTTTTATGGGGTCAGAGGCAAAATTGAAGATACTATTATAGTACTTATATAACAAGACAGAAACATTCCATAAAATTGTTATCGATAAAATTCAAAGTATAATAATTGAGTATAATTTTAAAAAAAAATCTTTAATGAGAATAACATTTAATTAGGGTTCAAAGTAGTGTTCCTTCTCATCAAACTCAACTGCAAATGTTTATGTTAATGCTTATCTGATGAAATTTTTTTATATTTCATCTCTGAAAATGCCTTTTCAAATAGTTAAGTACTACTAAATATTGATATCAATCCATGAACAGCATCTTATTTTATAGAACTCCATTAGATTCTTCTTTTGATATTTGATAGCATGTCATTACACTGCAGAGTAATCACTTCGAATGGAAGGTTAGATAGAAACTCCTAAGTTGCACACCTGATGGATTTTGAAATATGGAAATTTCCTTTGCATTTTAATCCAGGTCCAAAACACAATGCCAGAATTTGGGAGACTAGTTCCAGTTTTCTGGGACTAAGTGGTTTCTCGGAATTTGGGGACTTTTAAGTGCTAAAACTGGGACAGTTTCTTCTTTCTTTTTTTTTGAGACAGAGTCTCATTCTGTTACCTGGGCTAGAGTGCTGTGGTGTCAGCCTACCTCACAGTAACCTCGGACTCCTGGGCTCAAGCAATCTTCTTGCCTCAGCCTCCTGAGTAGCTGGGACTACAGTTGTGCACCACCACACCCGGCTAATTTTTACTATTTTTAGTAGAGTCAGAGGTCTCACTCTTGTTCAGGCTGGTCTCAAACTCCTGGCCTCAAGCAGTCCTCCTGCCTCGGCCTTCCAGAGTGCTAGAATTACAGGCAAGCCACTGCGCCAGGCTAACAGTTTCTTTTTTTACCTTAGCTGGAACCATAGTCTCAGCTCAAAAAACATATCTACTTCAAATTTGTGTGGGAAAATATAGATCTTATTTCTTGTTTTTACTCTTGATAGCACAACTTTGACATTACTTATGATTTAGACAACCTCAATCAACATTCACATGGCTTTACTTCGGCATATATTTCACATATAAGCAGTGTTCTGCCTTTTAATTTTAGGTTGAAATCATTACGAAATATTATCAAGTTTGCAGCAAAAACTAATTTCCAAAGCCATTCAGTTTGATAATATGGGTTAATGGTGCTGCTTCTCAGTCAGAAAAATTTCAGTCTCAGCATGGAAATTATAACCTTGACTAATACAACCTATATTCATTAATTTGTTCTTACTGCATTCATCTTTTGGTACATAAGTTTTGCAGTTTACACATAGGCAAAAAGACAGAACCTAATGTGTTACCTAGCCACCTATATTAGAATAGGTAGTTTAAAAATTATTTTTAACTTGTTTATTATTTCTAAAATGTTTATTGGAGTTGATCAAGATCTAAATAGGGAAAAAGAGGATTCAGTGGGATAGAATACAAAGAAGGAAAAGATAAGAGTATTTCAAGGAAGAGTAGTCAGTAATGTCACATGCTATTGGGGGTCACAGGGAAGAAATGTGGACAATGATCATTAGAATAAGTCAGTAGGAAACTATTAATCACTTCCAAAGTGGATATTTTTAAAATGTTGAGTAGAAGGAATCAGATAGATATTGTGCAATGAGGAAGTAGAAGCAGTTAAAAATTGTGGGGTAGTGGAAAATAAGATTGGGTAGAGATGGTGTGGACAGATTATAAAAAGGTCTAAACAGTTTAAGGTTGGTCACTGTCTTAGTCTATTTCCTGTTGCTTATAATGGAATACCTGAAACCAGGTACTTTATAAAGAAAAAGAATTTATTTTTTTACAGTTATGGAGGCTTAGAAATCCAAGGTTGAGGGGCCACATCTGGCAAAAGCCTTCTTGCTGGTTGGGACTCTGAAGAATACCATGGTGGCACAGGGTATCACATGGCAAAGGGGCTGAGCATGCTAATGCTCAGGTCTCTCTTCTTCTCCTAATAAAGCCACTAGTTCCCCTACCATAAAACCTACTAATCCATTAACCCCATTATTCCATGAATGCATTACGGGCCCTCTCTTAGACCCACCTCTCGATACTGCCACACTGGGAATTAAATTTCAGCATGAATTTTGGAGGGGATAGATATTCAAACCACAGCAGTCACTTTAACCACTTTGGTATGAGCGTTGACTATAGTTGATAGCCGCAGATGAACAGGCACAGCCGAGCATCGACTTTAGCCGAAAGCCGAGATATGAAGGGGCACAGCCGAGCGTCAACTTTAGTCCACAGCCAGAAGCTTTTACTTTTACAGCTTTTATCTCTGCAGTTGCAGTGTGTACGTTCAGCTAATAAGTTACTACGAATCTGTGACCTTTTAATAAGTCCTTAGTAGGAGTTATCATAGTTATTTTCCTAAAGCTGCCTGTAAAGTAAAACAAGCTTTCAGTGCTTTGAAGCTTTCCTCATCACACAAGAGCAAAACAGATTCGTCGTCAATGCATAGCACAAACTATCGTGTGGACTGTGAGTGCCAGCTGTGGGAAAGGTATCCTGCCCAGTGAGCGCAGTACCGAAGTGGTTAATGGCAGGTTGGAGAATGCATCAAAGCATTTGGCTATACTTCTACCACAGTTCTTTACTATGAATACCTTATAAGCACAATTATGTCTTTTACTTCTATTTCTGCTGTATAACATAGTTTCTGGCACATAATAATACTTTATAAATATTTGTTTGATTGCTGGATAAAGGAATCCAAGTCATGTTAAAGGTTTTTTTTTTTTTTTTTTTAACATAATGTCTCCCAAATTCATCTTTTTCTTTTCCCACTATCAATATTTACTCTCAGGCTTACTTTACTCCCAAATTACTATAATCTTGCTATTTGGTGTTTCCTATGTCATTTCTCATTTTGGGATGAGGCCACCAGATTAATATTCTTACGCCATGCTTTTGATTATCTCACCCACCTGCTTGACTAGTTTCAAAGCCATACCATTACCAATTGAAATAAATGTAAACTCCTTACACCAAAGCCTGTCCATAATCTGGCACATACTTACCTTTCAATCCTTATCCTCCACTACTCTTTACAAACCTTAGCATCATTGGCTTTATGAAGTATATAAAGCCATGATCTACTACTTTAGTGCAATCACTGTCACTGTCAGAATGACAAAAGTAGTTTAGAAATAAGTCAAATTCTTCAATTACATTTCTTAAATACCATGAAGGATGGTATCATCAGCAGGAATACTTTTTTCTTTGAAAGTAGTAATTTTTGTTTTATTTGTAATAACCATTACTTTTAATTTCAGTTTCCCTTCTGGCCTTGCTGAATACTGTTAACTCCATATTTTCCTCCAAGGGAAAACAGAAACTTAGAGGAAAATGCCATTTTTTCTCTACTAAGAATCATGTGTTTTTAAACAATACCAAAAGAATTGCTTTAATTTGTTTATTTACCTGCTTGTCCTGTGTGAGAATCATTTTATTAAAATTTTTATTTCATAGGAGAGGACAACCAAGAGTTGAAGTGATGGTATTTTGGATCAGAGTTGGCACTATATTATAATACTTAGGCTTTATGACATACAGCCAGTTGAACTCAGTTTAACAACAACAAAAAAATTATATGCTTGGTACTTTGTGATACCTCTTAAACATTCATTTTCTCTCCTATCCACCTTTGGTCACATGTTGAAGTTGCTTTCATGCATTTCCTTCCCTAAGCTCTCCAGAAGAGAAATTCCATATAAAGGCTCTTAACTCCACTTGCCTCTCTGTCTCTCTCTACCTTTCTTCTACATTTTGCATTTCAAAGTCTCAAAGGCAATTCACCAGAATTGACCTCTTCTCAGAGGGAAAGGGAATAGAATGAGTGGGCCAAGTTAGATTCATCCTTAGAAGAGAGTGAGAAGGGGACATAGTGAAAACACTCAAATGTTAATTGCTTTTATACCTTCACAGACAGTCATCTGTATTGTGCTTTCTATATTTGGAATTTCTTCTGCATGTTGAAAGTCTACTTATCTTTGAAGGCCTCCTGTTCAGCTGGACATCTTGGCTGGAAATGATTTGTTACTTTGTTATGCTATTTTTTTGGTACCACTTTTAGGGAATATATTATGTGGCTGCTCTGTGTTATGGTACTTACTACGTACATTTCTTTCTTTTCTACTAAATTGGGCAAGATTTATGACATTTATGACATTTTTGTCAGTGACCCTCAGAGCCTGGCTACTTAAAGTGTAGTCTCCAAGATAACAACTTATCAGTTGAGAGCTCATTAGAAATGCAGAATCATGGGTCCTACCTCAGACTTACTGAATCAGAATCAGTACTTTAACAAGATCCTCAAATTTATCTGTATTTATATGATCATTAAAAGTTAGCCTTATTATAATCAGGTGACTTGGTATTTTATATTACATCAACCAAGAATAGTTTTATAGCACATCAATTAGAAATGCTTAGGTTGTCTTATTTTTATTCATTTGCTGAAAGTTCTTACAAGCTATAGCATTGTTTTTCTGTTTTACTTTGAATACCTTGAATACCATTACCTTCTGCATTACAGGTATTAGTCATCAAAGATCCAGCACAGATGTCTTTTTCAGGTTCATTTCTTCTGTCAATTACTTGTCTGTAGTGTATGAGTTTTTTAATTGGGAAGAGGATTAAAAAAGAAAAATTTTAAGGTTAGGTATAAGTTACACATTTTAAAGTATTGAATATTTTCAAATTTATGAGTTTTTAAAAAATATAATTTAAATTTCCCTGGACACTTTCAACAATATAATAATCATTTAAATACAACATAAATATGATGCATTTTACATATGCAGTTTTTGTTTTTTACTTTCTTTCTTTTTTTTTTAAAAGAGACAAGGTCTCACTCTATTGCCCAGGCTAGAGTGCAGAGGTGCAATGATAGCTCACTGCAGCTTTGAATTCTTGGGCTCAAGCATTCCTCCCTCCTCAGCCTCTGCCTCCTGAGTAGCTGGAACTACAAGAATGAGCCACGATGCTTGGTTAATTAAAAAAAATTTTTTTTTGTAGAGACAGGGTCTCACTGTTGCCCAGGCTACTCACAAACCATATACAGTATTGAGGAGAAATAATCATGGAAACCAAATGTGATGTGCTAAACTCCTGGTTATTACAATAATAAAACGAATGGTAAAAATTTTATATTAAATAAACTTTATTTTCCTGATTTTAAAAGTAATCCACTGTTAGTGCAGAAAAACCCCCAAAGCATAGAAAAAGAATACTAACATAATCTAGCAAGAGTTCTCCTTTGGATATTTAGCTCCTGTACTTACTATTTATGCATCTTTAAAAAAACAAAGCTGAGATAATGTCTTATAAAGTTTTATGTTCTCTTTCACTTACTATACATTTTTGTTTTACAGTTTTTATTGTTTAAATTATTATATATTAAAATTGACTTTCTTCAGATGTAGAGGTCTATGAATTTTAAGAGATGTTTAGATTTATGTTATTACCACCACAATCAGAATGCAGAACAATTTCATCAGCCAAAAACTCCCTTATATACTTTATAATCACACTGTCCCTTATCCATAACCCCTGGCAACCACTGAAACCTCCATCACTATAGTTTTGACTTCAAGAATGTCATATGATTGCTATCATACAGTATGAACTTCTATGACTTGCTTTTGTCTCTGAATACATGCCTAGATATTTATATCAAGTTGTTATGTGTATCAGTAGTTTGTTATTTTTTATTGTTGAGCAGTATTCCATTGTATAGATGTACCGGTTTACTTATTTACCTGTTGAAAGATATTTCTTTTCTCAGTTTTTGAAAATTGTGAGTAAAACTGCTATAAACATTCACATACAGGTTTTGAGTGAACATGTTTTGATATCTCTAGGATAAATACTTAAGAAAAGAATTGCTGGATCATATGGTAAATATGTTTAACTTTATAAAACTGCCAAACTGTTTCCCAGAATAGCTGTACCATTCTGTAGTCTCACCAACAATGCATTAAAGTTCCAATTATTTTTGAATCTTACTAGCACTTGGGATTTGTCAGTATTTTTTTAAATTATAGACATTCTGATAGGTATGCAGGGATATCTCATCATGGTTTTCATTTTCATCTCCCTAATGGCTAAAGATGTTGAATATTTTTATGTGCTTATTTGCCATTCACACATTTTCTTATTGAAGTTTCTGTTCAGGTCTTTTGCTCATTTTCAAAATTTGTATAAATTTAAGTGGTACAAGTACAATTTTATTACATGGATATATTGCATAGTCTGGGCTTTTAGTGTACTCATCATTCAAGTAATGTACACTGTACACATTAAGTAATTTCTTATCTACTGCCTCCCAAACCACATTTCTAAGTGTCCAGTGTCTGTCATTCCAGATTCAAATTTCCACGTGTACACATTATTTAGCCATTATTTAGCTCCCACTTACAAGTGAGAACATGCAGTATTTGACTTTCTATGGACTGTTTTCTCATTGTTGAACTTGGAAACGTTGGAGAAGTTTTTTTGTTTTTGTTTTTTGAGACAGTCTCACTCTGTTGCATGGACTAGAATGTAGTGGCGTCAGCCTAGCTCACAGCAACCTCAAACTCCTGGGCTCAAGTGATCCTCCTACCTCAGCCCTCCAAGTAGCTGGGACTACAGGCTTGCACCACTATACCCAGCTAAGTTTTTTTTCTTCAAAATATTAAGGAAGTACAAATATTTTAGGTTACATGTATTGTTTTGTAATGCTTGAATCTTGGCTGTAGGTGTGCCTGTCACCCAAATAGTGTTCATAGTAGCCATTAGGTTTGTTTATTCCCTTTCCACCCCCTATTGCTTTCCACTGAGTTTTACTTCCCTCTGTGCACTTCTGTACTCATCAGTTCCAGTTTCATAGTGAGTCCATGTGGTGTTTGTTTTCCATTCTTGTGATACTTTACTTAGGAGAATGATCTCCAGTTCCATTCAAATTGTTGCAAAAGGCATTAATTGATCTTTTTTATGGCTGTGTAGTACTCCATGGTAGACATATAACCACATTTTATTTACCCATTCATGAATTGATGGGCACTTGGGTTGATTCCACATCTTTGCAATTGTGAATAATGCTGCAATAAATATTCAAGTGCAGGTGTCTTTTTGATAAAATGACTTCTTTTCCTTTGAGTAAATACCCAGTAGTGGAATTGATGGATCAAATGGTATACTTTTTTTTGATTCTTTGAGTAATCGCCATATTGTTTTCCATAGAGGTTGTACTAATTTGCATTCCCACCAGTGGTGTATAAGCATTCCTTTCTCTGTGCATCCTTACCAGCATCTACTGTGTTTGGACATTTTAATAGCAGCCATTCTGACTGGGGTAAGGTGATATCTCATTGTGGTTTTAATTTATATTTCCCTGATGATTAGTCACATTGAGCCTTTTTTCATTTTCTTGGCCATTTGTCTGTCTTCTTTTGAGAAGCAGCTGTTCTAATGTCTTTTGCCCACTTTTTAATGGGATTTTTTTTTTTTTTTTGAGACAAGAGTCTCATTCTATTGCCTGGGCTAGAGTGCTGCGGCGTCAGCCTAGCTCACAACAACCTCAAACTCTTGGGCTCAAGCAATCCTACTGCCTCAGCCTCCCAAGTAGCTGGGACTACAGCCATGTGCCCCATGCCCAGCTAATTTTTTATGTATATATTTTTAGTTGTCCAGCTAATTTCTTTCTATTTTTTTCAGTAGGGACAGGGTCTTGCTCTTGCTCTTGCTCAGGCTGGTCTCGAACTCCTGAGCTCAAATGATCTGCCAGCCTCGGCCTCCCAGAGTGGTAGGATTACAGGTGTGAGCCACCATGCCCAGCAGGGATTGTTTTATTGCTGATTTGCTTGAGTTCTTTGTAGATTCTGGTTATCAGTCCTTTATTAGATGTATAGCTTGCAAATATTTTCTCCGATTCTGCAGGTTGACTATTTGCTCTGTTGATTATTTCTTTAGCTCTGCAGAAGCTTTTTAGTTGAATGAAATCCCATTTATTAATTTTTGTTGTTGCCATGATTGATTGCCTTTGGGTTCTTTTTCATAAAATCTTTGCCTAGGCCAATATGTAGAAGAGTTTGCCCTATGTTTTCCTCTAGAATTCTTATAGTCTCATGCCTTATATTTAAGTTTTTTTCCATCTTGAATTTTTTGTGAGTGGTGAGAGGTAAGGGTCCTGTTTCATTCTTATGTTTTTATCTGATTTTCCCAGCACCATTTATTGAATAGGGCTTCTTTTCCTCAGTGTATGTTGTTGTCTGCTTTGTCAAAGATCAGTTGGTTGTAGGTAGATGGTTTTATATCTGGATTCTCTATTCTGTTCCATTGGTCTATGTCTTTCTCTCTCTCTCTCTTTTTTTTTTTACCAATAACATGCTGTTTTGGTTACCATAGCCTGTACTATAGTTTAAAATCTGATAATGTGATGCCTCTAGATTTGTTCTTTTTGTTTAATGTTGCTTTGGGCTATTTGGGCTTTTTTCTGGTTCCAAATGAAATGTAGCATTATTTTTTCTAGATCTGTGAAATATGACTTTGGTAACTTCATTGTGTTGAATTTGTAAATTGCTTTGAGTAGGACGGACATTTTAATGATGTTGATTCTACCTATCAATAAGCATGATATGTTTTTCCATTTGTTTGTATCCCCTGCGGTTTCTTTCTTTTTTTTTTTTTTTTGAGACAGAGTCTCGCCTTGTTGCCCAGGCTAGAGTGAGTGCTGTGGCGTCAGCCTAGCTCACAGCAACCTCAAACTCCTGGGCTCAAGCAATCCTTCTGCCTCAGCCTCCCAAGTAGCTGAGATTACAGGCATGTGCCACCATGCCTGGCTAATTTTTTCTATATATATTAGTTGGCCAATTAATTTCATTCTATTTATAGTAGAGACGGGGTCTTGCTCTTGCTCAGGCTGGTTTTGAACTCCTGACCTCGAGCAATCTGCCCGCCTTGGCCTCACAGAGTGCTAGGATTACAGGCGTGAGCCGCTGCGCCTGGCCTCCCCTGCAGTTTCTTTCCCCAGAGTTTTGTAGTTCTTCTTGAAGAGACCTTTTACCTCCCTGGTTAAGTATATTCTTGGGTATTTTATTTTCTTTGTAGCTATTGTGAAATGATATTGAGTCTTTGATTTGACTCTTGGCCTGATTGTTGTTAGTATATAGAAATGCTACTGATTTATGTATAGTGATTTTGTATCCTGAGACTTTGCTGAATTTATTTATTACTTTCAGGAAACTGTTAGAATATTTGGGTTTTTCTAGATGCAAGATCATATCATCAGTGAAGAGTGATAGTTTGACCTCCTCATTCCTGATTTGGATGCCCTTTATTTCTTTCTCTTGCTTGATTGCCCTGGCTAGGACTTCCAGTACTATGTTGAATAGGAGCGGTGACAGGAGACATCCTTGTCTTGTTCCAGCTCTTAGGTGGAATGCTTTCAACTTTTCTTCATTCAGTATGGTGTTGGCATACTTCATTCAGTATGGTGTTGGCACACTTCATTCAGTATGGGGTGTCCTATATGGCTTTTATAATTCTGAGATGATATAGTCCCCCTATGCCTAGTCTGTTGAGGGTTTTTAACATGATAAGGTGCTGGATTTTGTTGAATCCTTTTTCTGTATCAATTGAGATGATCATATGGTCTTTGTTTTTGCTTTTGTATATGTGTTGAATCATATTTATTGATTTACATATGTTGAACCATCCTTGCATCCCTGGGATGAAGCCCATTTGGTCATGGTGGATTATTTTTTTGATATACTGTTGAATTTGGTTTGCTAGTAGGTTATTGAGGATTTTTGCATCTATGTCCATAAGGGATTTTGATCTGGTGTGTGTGTGTGTGTGTGTGTCCTTTCCTGGCTTTGATATCAGAGTGATGTTGGCCTCATAGAATGAGTTGGGGAGGATTCCCTCCTTCTCAATATTATGGAATAATTTTAGTATTATGGGTATCAGTTCTTCTTGGTAGGTCTGTTAGAATTTGGCTGTGAATCCATATGGTCCAGGGCATTTTTTTTTATTGGGAGGTTTTTTATTACTGATTCAATTTTACTGATTGTTATTGGTCTGTTCAGAAGTTCTGTTTTTTCCTGGTTGGGTCTTGGGAGGTTGTGTATAAGTTTTGTATTTTTTTGTAGAGACTGGGTCTTGCTATGTTGCTTAGGCTGTTCTTGAATTTCTGGCCTCAAGCAGTCCTCCCAAAGACCTTTGGTCTCCCAAAGTGGTGGGATTATAGATATAAACCACCACGCCCAACTGCTAAGTTTTTTTCAAAACCATGAATAGATACTAAATTTTGTCAGGTGCCCTTTTTGTAGCAGTTGATCTGATCAACTGGTTTTTCTTCTTTAGACTGTTAAAATAGTAGATTACATTAATAACTGAATATCAAATGAGCCTTGCTTTCCCAAGATAAACTCTCCTTGATTGTGGCATATTATTATTTTTATAGATTATCAAATTTGATTTCTTAATCTTGAGGATTTTTGCTTCTGTAGTTATGAGAGAGATATTGGTCTATAGTTTTCTTTTTTGTACTGTCTTTTTTTTGGGCAATGGTAACCTCATTTTCAAGGAATTATTCCATAAAAACTATGTTGTTAAACTTACTTGCATAGAATAGTTCACATTATTATATATTTAATGTCTGTGAGATTTATTATGATATCCTCTTTTTCACTCCTTACATCAATAACCCATGCCTTCTTTCTTTTTCTTTTTTTTAACTAGCTTTATCAATATTATTGGTCTTTTCAAACAATAAGCTTTTGATTTCCTTAATTTTCTTTATTATTTTTCTATTTTCAACTTCAATGATGTTTGCACTTATCTTTATTATTTCCTTTCTTCTGCTTGCTTTGAGTTTATTTTGCGTTTCTTTTTCTAGTTTCTTGAGCTGAAAGCTTAGATTACTGATTGCAACATTTCTTCTTTTCTAATATAAGCATTTAATGGCATAAAATTTCCACTAACTACTGTTTAAGTTACATCACACAAATTATATGTCGTAATTTATTTTTTAGTTTATACTATTTTCTGATTTCCTTGAGACTGTCTCTTTGACCTGTGGATTATTTGGAAGTGTGTTGTTTTAATTTCTAAGTATTTCAATATTTTTCTGTTACTAGTTCCTACTTCAATTCCATTATGGTCAAAGAACCACTTTGTATCTTCTTTTACATTTTAGGTTTGTTTTATGACCCAGGATATGGTCTGTCTTGGTGAATGTTCATGTGTACTATAAAAGAATGTGTATTCTATTGTTGGATGGAATGATTTTCTATCTATTAGTTCTGTCAGTTGTTGAGATAGGAAAGATGTGGTCTCCAACTATGAGTGTGGATTTGTCTATTCCTGTTGTGACTTCTATAATTTTTTGCTCCATGTATTATGACATTCTGTTGTCAGATACATGCACATTTAGGATTGTTATGCCTTCTTGATAAACTGACTCTTTTATCATGATTTAATGTCCTCCTTTATTTCTGGTAAATTTCTTTGCTCTGAAATCTACTTGTCTGATATTAATATGGTCATTTCAGTTTTCTTTTGATTAGAGTTTTCACAATACATCTTTTTCCATCTTTTAACTTTTCTTTCTTTCTCTTTTTGAGACAGTCTTACTCTGTTGCCTGGGCTAGAGTTCTGTGGTGTTAGCCTCGCTCACAGCAACCTCAAACTCCTGGGCTCAAGCAATCCTTCTGCCTCAGCCTCCTGAGTATCTGGGACTACAGGCATGTGCCACCATGCCTGGCTAATTTTTTCTATATGTTTTTTTAGCTGTCCAAGTAATTTCTTTCTATTTTTAGTAGAGATGGGGTCTTGCTCTTGCTCAGGCTGGTCTTGAGCCTTGGCCTCCCAGAATGCTAGGATTACAGGCATGAGCCACCACACCTGGCCCATCTTTTAACTTTTAACCTAGGTATATCATTATATTTAAAGTGAGTTCTTTGTGGACAGCATGTAGTTGGACATGGGTTTTTAAATCTCTTCTGACAGTCTCTTTCAATTAATCGGTATGTTTAGACCATTTATATTTAATGTAAATGTTGATATGTTGGATTGGAATCTATTATTTGTTTTCTTTTGCTCCATTTTTTCCTTCTGTTTCCTCTTTGCTGCCTTCTTTTGGGCTATTAGAACTTTTTAAAATATTCTAATTTATCTGTTGTGTTTTTATGTTTGTGTAGTTTTTTTAAATGGCTGATCTAGGGATTACAATATATATACCTAACTTTTACAGTCTATTTAGAATTAATATTTTATCACTTCAAGTGGAATATAGAATCCTTTCCACCATTTCTGTCCCTTTATCCTTTGTACTTTTTGTTGTAGTATTTTTAATACATATTAAATTTACATACATTGAAAAATCCTACCAGACAATGTTATTCATTTTTGCATTCAACCTCAACACATAAAGAACTCAAGAGGAGAAAAATAGTCTGTTTTTATTTATTTTTATTTTATTAGAGATGGAGTCTCTGTTGCCCAGGCTGGAGTACAGTGGTGTAATCATAGCTCACTGCAGTCTCAAACTCCTAGGCTCATGCAATCCTGCCTCATGCTCCCAAGTAGTTGGGATTACAGGTGCATGCCATCATGCTCAGCTTGTTTCAAGAGTTGGAGCTCCTTAAAGTTTTGTCAGATAATTCCAACATCTCTCATCTCAGTGTTGTTTTTTGATTATCTTTTCTCACACAGTTGAGATTTTCCTGCTTTTTGATATACCAAGTAATTTTGGGTATCTTGGACATTTTGAATATTATTAAGATTTGATTTTTTTTTTAGCAATCAGACAAATGTTTATTAAAATCACAAAGAAATACTATTCACACCCATTAGATTAGTAAATTAAAAACTTGGAAAATATCAAGGCCTGGTGAGGATATAGTAAAAAAAAAAACCTCATATACTGTTAGTAGAAGAGTAAATTAGGAAAATCATTTGGGAGCACAATCTGACAATATCAAGTAAGTTTTAAAATGCCATACCCTATGACTCAGAAATTCCATTTCTAGGAATATTCCTTAGAGAAATTTTCACATATCTACATGAAGAAATATGTACAACAATGATCACTGTGACAGAGTTAATAATACTTAAGTTGGAGTAATTACATCCTTCAAAGCAAAATGGATATATAAACAGTGAAATTTTAGGTAGCAACTAAATAAATGAACTTTACCTTCATGTAAGACTTTATCTTGTTGAAATCATGTGATGAATGTTGATATTTTGTTTTAGTAGGCAATTAACTTATTAGCTTTAGGCTTCAAGTTACAATGAACTTCTGTGAGCTGTGGGCTGTGATTCCAGTGTCAGTTCAGCTTTCAAATTTGTAGTGCTATTAGGTGCTATTTGTAGTGCTGTCAGTGTGTGCACCACTCAGTGGCCTATATGTGACCTGGCTGATAGTTTATCTATTAAACCATCTCAGAGTCTTTTATATGCTGGTTAGGATCATATCCACACATGCATAGCTTGGGGTAAGCCCTGGAATTTATGAACAACTTCATGGGATTGCTTTCTTAAGCTGCTTCCTATCTCTAATCTCCTATGATTCTTTCTGGATCCAGGAAACTGTGGCTTTAGTTACTCCATGCTGCCATATACCTCTATGGCTGCACCTGCCTCCAGGCCCAAGTGGTGGTGAACTGAAGGAAAAACACTGGTAAACTCACCACAAGTTCAGAGTTACTTCAAATTCTGGTCTTTTTACTCAATTCATCTGCCATTGTTTACTTTTCAGAGTTCTCAAATAGCTGCTCCAATGCATTGTGTCTAGGATTTTTAGCTTCATTCAATGGGAAAGACAAGGAGGAGTATGCTTATTCCATCTTATCCGGAACCAGAACCTGATAATCATGATTTTAAGTGAGTTTATAGCATTCATTATTTGGATATACTGCAATTTACTCAGCAATTTCCCAAATAGATATTTAGGTTCACTTTTATTATAACAATGTGATGAACATTTCTTTTTTTTTTTTTGAGACAGAGTCTCACTTTATTGCCCAGGCTAGAGTGAGTGCCGTGGCGTCAGCCTAGCTCACAGCAACCTCAAACTCCTGGGCTCAAGCAATCCTGCTGCCTCAGCCTCCCAAGTAGCTGGGACTACAGGCATGTGCCACCATGCCCGGCTAATTTTTTTGTTTCTATATATATTAGTTGGCCAATTAATTTCTTTCTATTTATAGTAGAGATGGGGTCTCGCTCTTGCTCAGGCTGGTCTCGAACTCCTGAGCTCAAACGATCCGCCCACCTCGGCCTCCCAGAGAGCTAGGATTACAGGCTTGAGCCACCGCGCCCGGCCAACATTTCTGTGTATATATTACAAAAATGAAATTTAAAGTTATGGCATTTTTAGGCTTTTAATATGTGCTGCTAAAATTACTTTCTGAAAATTTATACTGATTTACAAAACTTGATTATAAAGAATATTGATCACAATAGACTGAAACACATCAAATATCATGTAAAAATCCATGTTATCTTTCCCTACCCTATACTCTCTTCCCCTAAATAGTGGCAACTTCTGGAAGTTAATGGGTCAGTTAATTACTCTGAAAACTAATCTTAAGGAAATTAAGAAGAATTTACTCTTTCAGGGTAATTGAGTAGTTGATAAGGAAACTTTTTTTTCTGTATAGAAGAATTCTGGCATATAAATTAAGAAGGAATAACAGAGTTAGAAAATCATCATTTCATAACCCCTAATAAAATAATAATATAGACAAGTTTTATCAATGAATTCCAAAACATTAGGTGTAGTGTTGATGGAGAAACTTTATAGTGGAGAATTCCATTCACCAGTCTTTGCCTCATAAAAGATATTATGTACCTCATGTTATGATATAATAGGAAGTCCACAGCATCATTTACTATGCATTATTTGGCACCAAAGCAACAATATAAGAACATATGTAAGAAAAGTGAAATGATAGTAATTTATAATTTTTCAAATTATATGTGCAAACGATATGCAAATGATATGCATTTTATCTCTGGGAAGAGGCATACAAGCTTGGTGTACCTTGAACCATAGTTAATAGATATGGTCTGTAAGAAAAAAGTATTACTTGGTGGTGTCAGGCTGTTTCAGACCCCATTTAAAGGATTTTTCTGGGGATCTGCCATATCTACCAAAGGCAAGTCAGCATCCTTGTCCAGCTCTGTTTTCAGTTGTGCATGAAACAGCAATGCCAAAGCATCTGTTATTTAGTGATAATTTTTGTGTGTATATATAAATGGTACCATGTTTCTTAGGTTGGTTTCTGCTTTCCAAAATTCCTTCCCTGAAAGTTTTAATTTCTTAACTTTTTCCTCTCTCTTTCTTGACAGGGAAAGGTATGTGAACCTATGTTCAAAGAATATAGCAGAGAGATAAAAATCAGACCCAAAGAAATAATGAATAACAGTAAAGGCAGATAGACATTCTGCCTGATCCACAATGGCAGCATTTCATGATTTTGAAACTGCACATTTTAGTATTTTAACAAGGAGGGCCATATCTAAGGATAATTGCTTTCAGAAAGAAAAAAAATCCTCTTAAAGTGAATCCACTTAAAATGGGATTGAAAATCATAGTAAATAATGATAATATAATTTGACTAAAAAATAAAAGGTAAAAACATATACATAAGGTTATTTTATATTAATAAAATATATGTTATTTCAACTCTGCACAAATTCTTAGACGGGACAAAGAGTAAGTCAATTTGATTTGAAAGGAACAGTTCTAGTTTTTCTGACCAAATTTTCTTATAGTATGATATGGCATCTTTAACTTTCACAGCATACATGATCAAAAAGAAGGCCATATTTTCAAAAAATATTCAAGGACTTCATCATTTTTCCTGAGAGCGTCTATTAATATTTTGATAATAAACTCATTTGTAGTCCTTTTTGTTATCCATATTGAATCTCTCTTTTTCAGTTAATGGGTTTAAGTGCCATTTCCTTATTTATCAATGGTTTTACCTGAGATCTGAACATATCTCCAACATCTCTTTCATTGACTTCATGAAATATTCTTTTTGAAAGATTTTTAGTTTTGAAATGTGCTTATATTGCTATGTTGGGTGTTTAAGCAACTGATAATCAGTGAAAATAGTGATGAACTAACACTTCATAGGTGGAGATAAATGCTAGTATTCACTGCGTATCCATCTCAGATTTGATGGGGAGGAACTGAGTTTATGACTAGTTAACTCATTATTAAATATTTCATGTTAGGAGAACTATTATCCTATGTATACTTATAACTACAGGGTCTCAGATATTAAATATTTGGGTAATAAGAACCACATATAACTGAAATTTTATATCATTGGATGCAACTTAAGAAGTTCAAATGCTCTGAGCTTTGTGGAAGAAAAGTGCTATGCAAACACACTAAATGTCACATGAAGTTCACTATTAAAGGTTAAGAGTTTCAAAATATATAAATAAGGCTTTATACATGAAATGATGCTTTCATAATTTTCATTTGACTTAGTTAATAAAAAGAAAACAAAGCATTCCAAGCCAAAACACTACTCTTTAAAATACATAAATTTTGGAGCAGTAGATTTTCTAAGATTTTTGTTTTTCTAGTTCAGGTACTGGAGAACTAACTGCAATTCCATAAAAGAGGTATAAATCTGTAAAGCAGCCTATTTCTTCAACAGCTTTTCTTGAGACATACTAACTAAAGCCACAATAAAATGTAACTTCTCTTTCATAATACTGTGGGTCAGAAAACGAAATTAATAGACCAGATTAAGCTGGAGAGAAGATGGGACTATCCTTTTTTTTCTTCAACTCACATTGTCTTTCTCATATTATCAGCTTTCTTAAACATAGCTACAGAGCCAGTGAAAACCTATAAACATTTTAAGGTTCCCAAATTGCTGATAGCCTTTCGTTTTAATGTTTTAAAGAGGTTAAGATTGTCTTCTTTGGAAATATGTTTAAAATTGGCCAGTTTCAGTCATATACCAAGGCTTGGAAAAGGTCTTTCTTGAGAGTTCTGAGTTTTTATAGGCAGGAAACATAAAACACCTGGTGGGCATAATATGAACTTAACCAGTTTTATCTACATACATTAAAGCTACCTTAAGAGCCCAACACAGTGGAAATGCTTAGAATAGTCTACATTTATTTCAGTTTAAGATGCAGAAGTGGACTTCGTAGACATATGCCATATGTTCTCCTCTCATGCCAAGTTAACAAGAATTAAAAGACTGAGATGAATAAACAAGGTCAACTTAGGCTGAGCCAAATTAGACAACGGAATAATTGTCAGATTTTCTGTTGGCAGGGACAGTTTGTTTTGAGCCAATCTTCATGAATTATAGGCTGTAATTTTTTTTCCTGGTAAGTCTACTGCCAGGCATTCTGTTGACAATTTCTTTGTTTTGTAAACACTGAAAATTTTCATCAGTTATATTGTTTATAAGCATACACCAGGATTCTGAATAGATGGGTATTTTCTTGTTTGTTCCAACTTAAGAGAAAACTGCTTAGATGTGAATCACAGAAAATCAAGCCAAAATGTAACAACTTTTAACAGGATAGATTTCATTTGGAATTTCTTAGGTATGAATTCAGATTTAATAAATAGCAGGAAACTAACCAATACTTCATTAATTTGTAACATTAAATATCGAAGTAATAAATTTGCTGCAAATACAAGGCTTATTTGTTCTACAATACATAATTTTAGACCTTGAAAGGGATAATCCAATACAAATGAGAAAATTGAGGCATCCAGACAGAGAAGTTGACTTATTTGAAATACAAAACTAGTTTGGGGCAGTATCAAATCTAAAGTTAATTATTTTTAATTTAGTTCTAGGATCACTTACTTTAATTATATACTGCCCTTCTCACCCTATAGGATTTTTTTCCCTTCTAAACTGTTATTTCTTGGAGCTGTTTAATTCTTTTTTAGTTACTAGGTCAAAAAGATGAAAACCAACCATTTGAATACTAGTCTTGATGACATTAAAATATAAAGTATAAAAGTATGAAGTCTCAGTCAATTCACATAATGGTGATTGTTTAAAAAAACTCATACCTTAGACATTGTTACTGCTTTAATTTGGAAGTTCCTAATTCTTTTGTATATCTAAAATGCCTACATAACCCACTAGAAAATCCATTTCCTTGCCTTTTCAAATTTCTAGAGGCTGCCTGCATTCTTTGGCTCTTGGCCTGCTGCCTCCATTTTCAAAGCCAGCAATAGAAGGTTGAATCCTTCTCATATTGCATCACTCTGACACTGACTCTTCTCCTCCCTCTTCCACATTGAAGGATTACCTTAGGCCTATCTGGATAATCCAGGATAATATTCCTATTTTAAAGCCATATGATTAGCAACCTTAATTCTATCTGCTACCTTAATGTCCCTTTGTCATGTAATTTAACATATTCACAAATTCTAGAGATTAGAACATGGACATCTTTGGGAGACCATTATTCTGTGTGCTACACACTGTAACATCCTACAGTGGCTTCTCACTGCAATTAAAATGAAGACCTAATTGTTTGGTCTACAGAGGTCCTAAATAATTTATCATCTTCTGCCTGCTTTTATGCTATAGCTATACTGGCTCTATGTTATTCAAACCCCTCAAACTTGTTTCTACCATAAGTCCTTTGCATGTGTTGTTTCCTTTCCCTGGAATGCTCTGTCACCTCACCACATCTTTAGATAGATAACTCTATGTCACTCAGGTCTTAACTCAAATATATCTTATGAGTGAAGATTTCCCTGGCCACCAATTCATTTTATTTTTTCCTAGTGCTTACCATTAATTGAAAACTTTTTACTTACATATTTTTGCTTGTTTCTTATCTGTATCATTCTTCTTTCCAACACACCTGAGTGAGAACTCCAAGACAGCAGTGGGCCTGGTACAAATATATTGCTTACCTACTATGTGGCAACTGTGTACCAGCCATTGTGATATGGTTTGGGGAAATTATAATGTCTAAGACAGTCATGGTGGTTCCTGCCTTTGTGGAGCTTTGGGGTTAATGAGGAAGCAGATGTTAATCTAATAATCACATGAGAGAATAAAATTACAAATGTGACAGTTTTAGAAGGCTTTAGAGGGTGTTTTAATACCTGGTGGGACTAGTTCTGCCTCGTGGTTTTTCTTTTTTGGTGTTTTCCTGGATATTTTTGTATGCTTGTGTTTCCACACGAACTTTAATATTAACTTGTCTAATTCCACAAAAAGTTTGTTAGTATTTTTATTTGGATTGCATTAGATTTATAAATTAATTTAGGGAGAATTAACATCTTTATTATGTTTAGTCATCCTATCCAAGATGAGGGGATATCTTTCTATTTGATGACTATTTTTATGTCTTTTTGTGTGTTTTAAAGTTTCTCTCATGTAGATTTTGCACATTTAAGTTTATTCCTAAGTATTTAATTTCCTTCTCTGATAAATATAAATGCAGTTTTCTCTCCCATTATGTCCTCTAACTCTGTGGTCCCCAATCCCCCAGGTCTTAGATGGGTACCTGTCCGTGGCCTGTTAGGAAATGGGCTGCACAGCAGGAGGTGAGCAGCAGACAAGTGAGCAAAGCTTCATCTGTATTTATAGCTGATCCCCATTGCTCACATCACTGTCTGAGCTCCACCTCCTGTCAGATCAGCTGTGGCATTAGATTTGGCATTATGATGAGTTGTATAATTATTTCATTACACATTACAATGTAATAATAATAGAAATAAAGTGCATAAGAAATGTAATGTGCTTGAATCATCCTGAAACCAGCACTGCCCACCACCACATCTGTGGAAAAAATGTCTTTTATGAAACCGGTCTCTAGTGCCCAAAAAGTTGGGGATCAGTCCTTTAAATGGTTATTGCTTGTATATATGCAAGCTGTTGATTTCTGTGTGTCAATTTTTTATCCTCTCCCTTACTGAATTTTTTAACTATTTGATTTAGTTTTATCATTGATTATCTAGGACTTATTAGTTACATTGTCATATCATTGCAAACAGAGATGGTTTTATTTCCTTACCAATTCTTATGCCTCTAGTTCAAGGATCAGCAAAAATTTTCTGCAAAGGGCCAGATAGTAAATATTTTAGGCTTTGTAGATCATATGATCTGTCTCAACTACTAAACCACAGACAATAATTTAAAAAATGGAGATGGCTATATTCCAATAAAACTGTATGTACAAAAACAGCAGATTAGATTTCACCTAGGGGCCATTGTTTGGTAACTATTGCTCTAGCTGATTTATCCAACTATATTGGCTAATATTAATATCACTAGTATACTGTTGAAAAGTAGCAGAGATAGTGGGCATCCTTGCCTTGTTTCTTATCTTAGTGGAAATGCCTCCAGTTCCCCATTAATTAATATACTGGCATTAGGGCTAAGTTATATGTGTTTTCTTATGTTAAGAAAGTATCCCTCAATTTCTATTGAGTGTTTTCATCAGGAATGGGATTAAAATTTTGTCAGAGGCTTTTTCATCATCTATAGAGGTAACCATAAGATTTTTTTAAACTGTTGATCTATTAATATGGTGTATAATATTAGTGGATTTGGTAACATTAAGATAACTTTGTATTCCTGTGACTGATCTAGGTGTTGATTTTGTTTGCCGATATTTTATTTAATATTTTTATATTGGTATTCATGAATGATACTGGTTTGTAATTTTTCTGTACTGTGGAAAGTTTTTCTTTATTTTCAATGCTTTGGAAGGATTTGTAGAGCATTGGGAATATCTGATCTTTGACAGTTTGGTAGAATTCTCTTACTTAACCTCTGGGCCTGTTGCTCTTTCACACAGTAGTTCCTTAGTTTGTCTATTTCTTTTATGGAAATTGGTGTGCTTCAGATTTCTAAATTCAATGGTGAACACTTTTGGCAATCTGTATTTATCTAGAATGTTATTTCTTTCTAGGTTTTTAAATTAATTTGCATAGAAATCTGCAAAGTATTCTCAAGATTTTTAAGAAAACTCTCCTGTTTAAATGGGTAATTTCTCCCTCTGCCATTTCTTACTTTGCATATTTGTGTTTTCTCTTTTTTCTTGATAAAGTTGATCTTTTTTGTTAATTTTTTCAAAAATATCTGGATTGGCTATCTTAAGTCTGCAGTTTTTTTTGTCTCCTACCTAAGGTGTCAGTAATCTGTGACCTGTGGGCTGGGTATCTGTTTTTATAAATAAAGTTTTATTGGACACAGCCATGTCCACTCATTTGTGCATTGTCTGTGGCTGCTTTTGTGCCACAACAAGAGTTGAATACTTGCAGCAGCAGAGAACATACGGTCCACAGCCCAATATATTTACATCATAGCCATTTAGGAAAAAGATTGCCAATCCCTGCTCTGCCTCATTAATTTCTGCTTTTATTTTTATATTTATTTCAGTTTAATTTCTTATTACTTTTTAAATTTTTTGAGTTGGAGTTAGTTCATTTATTTTATTCTTTTTATCTGATAAAAGTCTTTATTGCTATCAGTTTTCCTCTGGTCATTACTTTAAATACATCTCATAAATTCTAATACATAGTGTTTTCATTATAATTATTTTTTTTAAATTTCATGTTGTAGTTCTTTCAACCAAAGGCTATTTAATAGAAAAATTTAAAATTCCTAGGGTGAAGGGCATTTTGGTTCTTATCAAAAATTTCTAGTTGTATTACATTGTGATTGGAAAGTGTTTGTCATGTTTAATGGAACTTAATGATATCTTTTGGCAACTAGCATATCATTTATCTGTGAATATTCTATGGATTCTTGGGAAGAAAATGTATCCTTTATTATCAGGGTATAGAGTTTGATAAATATCTGCAATATTTACATTATTGGGTATGTTGTTTAGGTATTCTTTCTCCTTATTTTATGTCCACATGATCTATTTTGTAAAAAGAATAGTGACTTCAAATCTCCAACAATTAGTGTTCCTTGCATCTCTTGTAGATTTTCCTTTATAAAAGTGGTTTCTGTCTTATTTGGTGCATAAATATTCATAAGTGTTATATCTGTGTTATACATTTTGCATTAAAAAAGTTCTTTCTTGGCCAGACAAAGCAGCTCACACCTGTAATCCTAGCACTTGGGGAGGTTAAGGTGGGAGGATAGTTTGAGACAGCCTAAGCAATATAGTGAGACTTCATCTCTACCAAAAAAAAAAAAAAAAAAAATAGCAGGGCACATGGTGCATACCTATAGTCTCAGCTACTCAGGAGGCTGAGGCAGGAAGATCACTTGAGCTCAGGACTTTGAAAAGCTATGTACTGCACTCTAGCCCGGATGACAGAGCAAGACCCTGTCTTAAAAAAAAAGTCTGTCTTTGTCATATTTTATGTTTTTGGGCTTGAATCAGATTGTCTCTGTAATCAGGATTGTTACTATTGGTTTCTTATTATTTTCATTTGTCTGTAATATCTTTTTCCATCCCTTTATTCTTAGCCTTCCTGAATCATTTTATTTTATATGTATCTCTTATATATAATATATAGCTGAGTCTTGCTTTGTAAGCAAATTGAAAAAACTTTTAATAGGTAAGGTAAGTCTCTTTACATTAATTGATATGACTGATGTGCTTGGTTTCAATGCTGTCCTAATATTTATAATTATGTGAATTTTGTTATATTTGCTATGTTTCTCTCTGAGAGGTATGTGATTTTCTTTTGCTCTAATTTGTTTTACAAAATGGTAATTAGAAAGGTCTGTGGTCTTGGTCTAATGGTTACCTTTGTACTTATATTTTTTCTAATGCACTTAGTTAACTCTTCTTAGTTAACCTTTTATTATCTGGCATATCAGTGTTTATTGGCATCTTTTAGCTCCTACTTAATTGGCTATACAACAATCAGTAAGCTTATTATACTGATCTTTTTCACTCTCTGTTCTACCATTTTTCAACTGTATTTTCCTACTTAATCACAACATACAATATTTTATATGAGTCTTTCACCCTCACCTCCATTTTTATCTACATTTGTCTGTATTAAAACATTCACAATCAATCCTTTTGCTGATGAGTTCTCAGTCATCTCATGGTTGGATGAAGCTCTTCCTTTAGTACATTCCTCAAGAAGGACTCCTGGGTACAGAATTCCCTATATAGAAAAAAAGGTGGGGTTTTTTTGCCTTGATATTTGAAGGAGAGCTCGGATGGTTTTAAAATCCTTGTTCACACTTTGAGTCATTGAGTTTTTAAAAATTGTAGTTCTGCTTTTGGCTGGCATTTCATTTTTGAAAAGTCTGATGTTAGTTTAATGTTTCTGCTTTTGTAAGTTATTTGATCTTTTTACCAGAAGGCCTTAAAGATTTTTTAAATTAATCATTGAAATGTGTAAGAGTTTAGTTAGGATATGTCTTGGAGCCAGTTGTTCTGATAGAATTTTTCTCAGAGTGCCCTTTCGGAAAAAAAAAGTACTTGAATCTACATGTTGCAACATTTTCTTGGATTTTAATTTTAAATATTAATTCTGCTACCTTGTTTTACTTTTCTTCTTCAAGGAATCCAGTTACACAAATGCTGTTGCTGCTTTGCCTTCTCTGCCATTCCATTACTTTTTCTTTGACTTTTTCTTCTTTATCTCATTTCATTTTCTTGTTTTCTGCCATTTTTAATGCCTTTTATTAAATTTTAGTTTGAGTTTATTCTCATTTGGGTACCTTGTAATTTATTTTTCATTTCTCAGGTAATATTGTCTCTTTTATTTCTTGAGTTCAATGAACTTTCTTCATTTCTTCCAGTTTTTTCTTCCCTTCTTCTCCTTTCTTCCATTCTTCTCTCCTTTCCTGTCCATTTCTCTTTTTCTTTTTTGTCTTTCTAATTCAGGGTGAGTCTCCATATTTAATTCTACTTGGAGTGTTGTTGCAGTTTCCTTCAACTTCATGATTTTTGAGGTGAGAGTTTTCCTCAATTGATTTGTGGTTTTCTCATTTGGGTACCTTGTAATTGTTTCCTTCTATTTCTTTGAAGTAACTCTGTAGGGAACTGTTCATCTTTTTCCTGTTTATTTTTGTGGTAGTGGGGTATGTTTCTTGAAATCCCAGTTCAGTGGAGTCCTCAGTATAGCAAAGTCTAGGCACTTTTTGGTGTAAGAACATATAGATCAATGGAACAGAATGGCAAATCCAGAAATAAACCCTTAATGCTAGTGGTCAGTTGATTTTTGATGAAAGTGCTAAGGCAATTCAGTGGGGGAAAGGATATTCAGTTATCCATCAGCTGGTGAGGGGATAAACAAAATGTGGTATATCCATGCAATAGGATACTATTCAGCAGTTAAAAAGAAATAAACTACAGGTTACACCATAAGCCTGCATGACATAATGCTAAGTGAAAGAAGCCTGACACAAATGGCAACATATCATATGACTTAATTTATATGAATTTTCCAGATTGCATGATTTATTTTTTAAAAAAACCTATAAAGCAGAGCAATGGTTGCTTCAGATTATGGTGGGAAATCCAAAATTGGGCAAAAGGGAACTATTTGGAGTTCTAAAACTAAACTGTGATAAACTAAATTTACCAAACATCATTGACTCGGATACTATAATGGGTGAATTTTAGGGTACATGTAAGTTATTATGCCTGAGTAAAATTGTTTTTAAAGAAGTAAATAAAGAAGTAGGACTTCAAGGTAGCTATAGATAATAGTTGTTGCCTACGTTCCTGTCTACCAATACTTTGTCTATAAACAACATATAAAGAACATAATAAAGGGAAAAATAGAACTACGTGATAACCATGCTCTCACCATGACTTGAAGACAGAGAATGTCCAAACTTTGTAATAATTGTAAATAAAATGGAAAAAATGCTAAATCCCAATGTGTGATTTGATCTCCCTGGCTCTTGGTATTACTGTAGATCAGAGCATGGGCTACAGGGAAGGTGCTTGCAGTCCCCAACCTTTTTGGCATCAGGAGGTGATGCAGGTGATGGGAAGGGCTGTAAATACAGATGAAGCTTTGCTAGCTCACCCACCATTCAGTTCTTGCTCCCGCCCTGCCTCCTATTCCTAAGTTTCGTGGAAGACAATTTTTCCACTAGCGGGGTAGGTGTTTGGGTGCCAGAGTGGGGCGCAGCGGAGCTCTTCTGCCGGGTCCCTAATGGGCTGCAGACTGAGCCAGGAGTTGGAGACCACAGCTTTAAAGTATCATGCCGTGTGAAGAGACAGTTTTCAAAATGATTAGCCTGGGGGGACAGGAAGGGGGGCGTGCTGAGTGGGTGATATGAGACAAAAAGAGAGGGGTACCTTTTGCCAATTGAGTGTGAAAGATAAAAGAAGCACAAGGGGGAATACTTAGAGTCTGCAGTCCCCATCCCTGGGCTGCAGACCGGTACCAGTGGGTGGCCTGTTTAGGGACCAGGCCTCAGAGCTCCGCAGTCTCTGTCCATGGAAAAATTGTCTTCCATGAAACCAGTCCTAGTGCCATAAAGATTGGGGATCACTTCTTAGAGTCCAAATGAGAGTTATACAATCCCATTGTGGAGAGCTTAATTAGACCATCTTTAGTTCTCTCATTTTCAGGATCTGTTAAATTTTGGCTAGTTTGCCATTCTCTCACTTGCTCTAATCAGGAGAGCAGAACTGTTGCTTTCCCTGTTCATTTCCTGTCAAGTTTGTCACCTTTCCTGACAATGAGTATGCTACAGTGCTGCTGCTAGGTAGGGTTTTTTCCATGCTTACCTGCATATCAAGTCAGCATTCGTTTTCAAAGCCAGTCCCACCCTGATAGAACTAGATTAGGGGTGGGGAAGAGGATGGAGCAACTTCAGGCAAGAAAATGACAGACTATCAACTATTACTAGAAGTACAGCAATTTTTCATGAATAAAAGCTTCTCAATTTGTTGTTTGCCTTTCGTTTCCAGAGCCCTGAAATGGTAGTTTCTGTCCAGTTTTGTAACTGTTTCTTGGATTTGCTGACATCTAAATAAACTATCATACTTAGAAATCCTGCCCCTCTTTATTTATAATTCATCTATGTAGTTTCAAGCATTTCTCTTGAGGCTATTATAGGTGTGTTATATATGAACTTTTACATGTGGCCTCTTCATAGTTATTGCATATGGTTGGGATCCTTAAGAATAGGAGCATAAACTATAGACCAGCCAAGTCTGGCCTGCTGCCTGTTTTTGTAAATAAAGTTTTATTGTAACAGCCACTGTCATTCATTACATGGCCACTTTCATACATCAATAGCAGGATTGAGGAGTTGCTAAAAAGTCTGTATGGCTTGCAAAGCCTAAAATATTTGCTATCTGACCTTTTACACTATAAGCTTGCTGACCCTTGCTTGAGAGCATTATTATCATCTTTTTTTTTTTTTTTTGAGACAGAGTCTCACTTTGTTGCCCAGGCTAGAATGAGTGCCATGGCGTCAGCCTAGCTCACAGCAACTTCAAACTCCTGGGCTCAAGCAATCCTCCTGCCTCAGCCTCCTGAGTAGCTGGGACTACAGAAATGCGCCACCATGCCCGGCTAAATTTTTTGTATATATATATTTTTAGTTGGTCAATTAATTTCTTTCTATTTTTTTTAATAGAGACAGGGTCTTGCTCAGGCTGGTTTTGAACTTCCAACCTCGAGCAATCCGCCCGCCTCGGCCTCCCAGAGTGCTAGGATTACAGGCGTGAGGCACCACACCCGGCCTATTATCATCTTAACTAACATAATTATCACTGTAAATAACACTATTACTTTGTCTTATATTTTAAATTTTACATTTATTTTTTATCTTCTCAATAACCTCACATGGCGGCCGGACACGGTGACTCATGCCTGTAAGGCCAGCACTCTTGGAGGCCGAGGCGGGCGGGTCGCTCAAAGTCAGGAGTTCGAGACCAGCCTGAGCAAGAGCGAGACCCCGTCTCTACTAAAAATAGAAAGAAATTAATTGGCCAACTAAAAATATATAGAAAAAATTAGCTGGGCATGGTGGCACATGCCTGTAGTCCCAGCTACTCAGGAGGCTGAGGCAGAAGGATCGCCTGAGCCCAGGAGTTTGAGGTTGCTGTGAGCTAGGCTGACGCCATGGCATTCTAGCCCGGGCAACAGAGTGAGACTCT
>VSMD01073812.1:0-17550 GCA_008750895.1 Mirza zaza
AGGGCAGTTCCTCAGAGTGAGGCCACGTGTCACACGAGGGCTATTCCTCAGAGCGAGGCCACGTGTCAGTCACAGGAGGGCAGTTCCTCAGAGCGAAGCCACATGTCAGTCACACGAGGGCAGTTCCTCAGAGGCCATGTGTCACATGAGGGCAGTTCCTCAGAGCAAGACCACGTGTCACACGAGGGCAAGTTCCTCAGAGCGAGGCCACATGTCAGTCACATGAGGGCAGTTCCTCAGAGTGAGGCCACATGTCAGTCACATGAGGGCAGTTCCTCAGCGAGGCCACATGTCAGTCACATGAGGGCAGTTCCTCAGAGCGAGGCCACATGTCAGTCACATGAGGGCAGTTCCTCAGAGCGAGGCCATGTGTCACAGGAGGGCAGTTCCTCAGAGCGAGGCCACATGTCACAGGAGGGTAGTTCCTCAGAGCGAGGCCACGTGTCAGTCACAGGAGGGCAGTTCCTCAGAGCTCGAGCACAGGAGCATTAACTCGATATCAAGACATTGACTCCACATGAGAAACGTCTTCAAAGCCTTTGCAATCCTTCCCGCTGGTCCAAGAGAGTGTCTTGCTTTGGCCCTAGTGTGTCTTCAACGCTCCTTTCATGCTTGCTAATCTCCTTTCTTACGAGGGGATAGACCTTCGGTCCGGCACTTTCGGGCACGGGTTCTAGCTGAAGAGAGCTGCGTTGCGTCCTGTGTTGCGGTGACAATAAACGCCGTGTGGCGTGGAAGACTCGTTTTCCATTTGTGGCAGTAATAGAGGCTTCCTTTCAAATGCATTTTATTTAAGTGAAGTTTATTTAAAGAAGAAAAAGCTTTTTTAAAAAGGGGTGTAGATGGCACGAGAATGACTGAAGACCTAGAAACAGACTCTGGCAGCAGCTCCGGGCATCCTGTGCTTACATGGAGCAAAGACAGGGCCAGCGTGTGTCCCTGAGCTCTGTCCCGCCCAGCCCTGCTTGCTGGCTCAGAAGCCGAGTGTCGAACCCCTTCCTTTGCTCGTCACGGTCCGGTCGGCCTGAGGAAGACCGCAGAACGTTTCCCTCCCGTCGTGTTTGCGCCATTGGCCAGTTTCCAGCCTGGGACATGGAGCGACCACAGCTCTCTGGGGTCTCTGGTTCCCCAAGGGATTTGTTTTTTGTTTTTTTTTTTTTTTTTGAGACAGAGTCCCGCTCTGTTGCTGGGCTAGAGTGCCGCGCTCTTTGCGGGCAACACGTGGCCTCTGCCGGAGCCGGGAGTGCGCCCCAACCCGGGACACCCCCCCCCGTCCCTCCCATGTGAGCCCGCACCTGGCCCCCCAGGGGACGAGGTCCACACGGGCAGCTTCTCCCTGGACGTGTGCGTCTCCCGCAGTTGCTGCCGCCGCTTTAAATGGATCCGTCCACACTGGGAAAAGATTTTGCAATCTGATAGAGAAACTTACTTTCCTTGGAAGTAACGGAGCCGTTTCTGTTCTTATTCCACCTCCTGGTGCAACTCGGGGACTGTTTTCCTAACCTGAAATCGCACTGCAGCCCCGTCTCTCCACCCTGCTCCCCTGTTCCCTCTTCCTCCCCGTTGGAGGAAGAAGCTTGGTTTCTGGGGACCACGACAGCCACTCCATCTTCTCCCCAGAAACCCAGTGAGGTCTCTGGCTTCCCTCTGCCCGAGGTCCCTGCAGACAGGGAGGTCGCTCGGCCCCTCCCTGCTTGGGCTCTGCACCTGCGACCTGCGCTTCCCTCTGCTTCAGTGCGGGAGCACCTGCCGGTGTCAGAGCGCGCACAGGGTTCAAACTTGCCAGCCCCTGCCCCGGTCTCCTCCTCTTCATGTCGGGAAGCTTTTTGTGAGACTAGACGAGGAGAATTAACCCGTGAGGGGCTACACTCTGGCAGGAGCCATGCCAGTCCCTTCAGGACTTACGTCATCTTGGCAGTAACCAGGAAGGGCTGTCGGTGGAAACTGGGGCTCAGGGAGGTTAAGTGACTTTCCCAAGGTCACACAGACGATTCCGTCAGGGCTGGAGTCAAAGCCAAGTCCGACCTGCAGAAAAACCCAGCTGCCTTCCACTGTGCACAGAGCTGCCGCCACGTGACCTCACTCGCAGCTTTCTGTCTCCATAGATCACCCTCTGCTCTCCCAAACCAAATCACAGGCCTTTTTTGTTAGACAGACTGACGTGACATGCACTGACCTGGAACAGAATGCACCAAATTTTAACTACAGTCGTGCAAAGGTGATAAAATCACAGGTCATGTTCTCCCTCTATTTGTAAATTCCCTTATAAGAACTTTTATTTACAAAGCAGACCTTTTTTTATGTGTCTCATATGTAAATATTTTATATGCGTGGGTTTACACACGCATACCAAATTAGACATGGGTATGTCGTGTTTATACATACACACTCGTATGCACGTATTTTGAGTTCGACATGACATTAAACAAAATAGAAACTGAAAATTCCAGCTGACAGGTGAATCCCTTTATATTTGGGGCAAGCATCTTGAGACCGAGGGCCGTGGCGTCGTCAGTGTGGTGCCTCGAGAGAGCCCGAGGCTGGCCCCTGGGCTGCCTGCCCCTGTGGTCTCAGACCGACCTCCAAAATATGTTCTCCTTTAGATCACTTGCTAAAGAGTGTCCCCGCAGACAGCTACCACCTCGGAGATCCCCAGCCCGGTGCTCCCAGTGAGACTGGCCCGAGTGTGGAAGTGGCCCCTCTTTTCCAAAAGCACAGAGCAGGCGAAGTCCCCCCTGAGGGCCGAGCCAGGCCAGGAGGCCTGTGAGAACGGAAGGTCGCCGTCTGAAGGGACATGTCACCAGGTCCCTGGGCAGGCGGCCTCAGGGTCACTTCCTGCCGGGAAGCCACGTCCTGAGGGAGGGACTGAGGAGCAGAGGGGACAAGAAAACGGTCGCCATCGAGGAAAGGGAGTTAGATCTCTCGCTTCGGTGACTGTGCCATTCTTCTCCAGAATTCAAGCAATACTTTCATTCCATTGAAATCACTTATTTGAAAAACGCAAGCTAACTTTTCACTCGTCCCAGGCTCTGTGTTTCTGTGTTAGATTTTTTGTTTTTTTTTTTCCACACGTAGTAGTTCGAGTTATCTGGAGAGGTGGGGACGAGAACCCTGGGTGGGAGAGGGACCTGGGCGGCTGTGGTCGGGCCTGGCACCCCTGAAGCCCAAGCGCCACCTCCTGTCCCACAGCCCACGTCCCTGCGAGGCCCGGAGCCAGAGATACTGTCACGGCTCTGCCCCCCGGGGCAGGAAAGAAGCAATCTTAAAAAAATATTTTTAAGGCCGGGCGCAGTGGCTCACGCCTGTAATCCTATCACTCTGGGAGGCCGAGGCGGCGGATTGCTCGAGGTCAGGAGTTCGAAACCAGCCTGAGCAAGAGCGAGACCCCATCTCTACTATAAATAGAAAGAAATTAATTGGCCAACTAATATATATAGAAAACATTAGCCGGGCCTGGTGGCGCATGCCTGTAGTCCCAGCTACTCGGGAGGCTGAGGCAGCAGGATTGCTTGAGCCCAGGAGTTTGAAGTTGCAGTGAACTAGGCTGACGCCACGGCACTCACTCTAGCCTGGGGAACAACGCAAGACTCTGTCTCAAAAAATAAAATAAAATAAAATAAAATGAAAATATTTTTAAGACGATAACAGATTGATTTTATTGGACTTATAATTTGCAAAGTCAGCCATCAGAACACTGTGCATTTGAAATGCCACATGGATGTTATGGTCACCAGCGTAAACTCCTTATGGAAGTTTCTGGTCACCTCTGGGACAGTAGCTGTCACGATGGGGCAGATGAGAAGGGCTGCTCGTCATCTTTCCCGCTCCGAGACGACATGCACGGGTTGTGCAGATGCGCTGCACAGCCACGCCCATCACTAGGTCTTATTTTCGGGGTAGGGCTGATATTGTGCAAATGCTTAGACATCCTGCTAGGGCTTATTTTATGGGTAGGTCTTATTTTCGGGGAAATACAGTAACCTCGGTCCAATGCATGCATGCGCAGCTCACAGTAGGGTTCTCGCTCCTATGAGAAGATGCGGTGATGCGGGTGACGGGAACAGCCGTAAGGAGGAAGTTTCGCTGTCCCTCCCACCGCTCTCCCCCTGCTGTGCCCATCTGCTGCCCTGGGCTTGGGGACCACAGAGCTAGGCAGCTGTGACGGTTCTACCCACCTGAGACCCCCGACTTTCTCGCCACTCTGCTGGAACTCCTAACTCACACAGCTTCTCCTGGTACTTTCCCCAGGAAGTGGGACTTTGGTTGGGAACCTCGGGCTCGGTGCGGGCGTCCACGAGCCTGTCCTGATTGCTTGGAGGTGAACCTGCTGAGGGCCGGCTGCGCGATGGACTCCCAGCGCCTGGCACACACGGAGGGCGGGGGGACGTCCGCTGCCGTTGCCCCTGGCATGGGGTGAGGGAGCGTAGACGAGGGTGACGGTGGGAAGGGACTCGATCCTGTGGCTGCTCGACCGCTCTGCTGCTCCCGGTAACTCCTGCAGGCTGGAGAGCAAGCCGGCGGGAAACGCACGTGGGCTGTGAGTCTGCCTGCAGCACCGTGCGCTGCTCAGCATTGCTTCTTTGGTGTCACTTAGGGGAGGTCATTTGACCCCCCGCCCTGACCTTCAGCAGCCAAGCCGCCCTGCCCGGGGCACCGGGAGTTGCCCGATCCTCCTGCATCCCGAGAAGGGTGTTTCAGGCCCAAGCAAACCAACACATGTATAAACACAGTCTTTTTACCCTCTCGTTTTTGTTTGTTTTTTGAGACAGGGTCTCGCTTTGTTGCTCAGGCTAGAGTGAGTGCCGTGGCATCAGCCTAGCTCACAGCAACCTCAAACTCCTGGGCTCAAGCGATCCTCCTGCCTCAGCCTCCCAAGTAGCTGGGACTACAGGCATGTGCTACCATGCCCGGCTAGTTTTTTATATATATACATATATATATATATATATATATATTAGTTGGCCAATTAATTTCTTTCTATTTATAGTAGAGACGGGGTCTCCCTCTTGCTGAGGCTGGTTTCGAACTCCTGACCTCGAGCAATCCGCCCGCCTCGGCCTCCCAGAGTGCTGGGATTACAGGCGTGAGCCACCGCGCCCGGCGTTGGTCCATTCTTTGTTGGGCTGTTTCCCCATCGCTTGTAGGAATGCTTTGAGGACATTTTCATGCGAGTCGGAAATATCTTCTCGTGGTTTTATACTTTTAACTACTTTTGGGGGTTTTGTTGTGTGTTTTGAGTCATGGAAAAACGTAATGTGTTCGTACTCATCAGTCTTTTATGGCTTCTGAGGTTCGTGTCATGTACAAAAGGGCCTTCTCCAATCAGACATTACGGAAGAAATTTATGGCTCCTTTGAGTACTTTTATAGCTTCATTTTGCTGCAGTCTTTTTAAAGGCTGCGTGGAGTCTCATTGCAGGAGTGTGTCGTAACTCACTTCCCCAGGCACCCTTACTGGGCATCTGGGCTGTTTCCAGTCTTTTCCTACTGAACGCGGTGGCGCGGTGAGCCCACTAATGCATTGTGCCTTCGTGCACATGTGGGAGTGTATTCCAGGGTGAATCCCTCAAAGCAGAATTGCTAGATCAAAGGGTGTGTGCCTTTTAGATTGCAAAGCGTGTTGCCAGATTACTTTCGCGGGAGGCTGTCCCGCACGCGGTCCCCATTCCTATGGTGTACGGGGGTGGCTTGCCAACCGTCTCTTCCCAGGTGGGGAACATCTTCCTTTATTCTCCTCCCAAAACATCCGACGAGGGGTACACGGACAGGCTCTCCATAAAAATGTCCAGAGCGGTCGTTCTAAACAACTGACTGGAGTTTGGTCCAGCAGAGAGTCTCTGTCATCCCTCAGGCCATGCCCTCCCTGCCTCGGGGCTCCAAACGCCCCTCCACCAGTATCCTGTCCCCAGCCCCACAGCCGTTCAGACCCCAGCCCGACACCTCCTGACCCCCAGACCGGTCAAGCCCCTGCACCCACCCTCCCGGCCCCACGCACTTCCTCTGGGCACCGCCTGTCCCCAGGGACCGTTTGCTATGTTGGCCCTTCCCCCCCTCGCTCCTCGTTTCCTGGGCAACAACTGCTGGGATGTGTCCCCAGCAGGGCTTGCTGACTGCCCCGTCATGCTGTGCACACATGTCATTGCTCATTCAAAGGTCTGCTTCTGTGACAGGAAGAAATACAGCTCCTACCTCCCTGTCCTACCCTGGCCAGTTAACCGTTAGCATGTGAGGCTAATGGCTGTCCTCCCTCAATCCTCTTCTTTCCTCCCTTTTCCCTCCCCTAGCTCTTTTTTTTTTTTTTTTTTTTTTGAGCCAGAGTCTCACTCTGTTGCCCCAGCTAGAGTGCCGTGGCGTCAGCCTAGCTCACAGCAACCTCAAACTCCTGGGCTCAAGCAATCCTCCTGCCTCAGCCTCCTGAGTAGCCGGAACTACAGGCATGCTCCACCACGCCTGGCTAATTTTGTGTGTGTATTTTTAGTTGTCCAATTAATTTCTATTTTTAGTAGGGACGGGTCTCACTCTTGCTCAGGCTGGTCTCGAACTCCTGACCTCGAACGATCCTCCCACCTCAGCCTCCCACAGTGCTGGGATTACAGCCGTGAGCCACCGCGCCCGGCCTCCCCTAGCTTTCTCTAGACCCAGAATCCCCCTTGCCCACCCCCAGGGCCAGCCACGTGCCCGCCTCCCATCCCTCCGTGAGCGCCCCCACGCTGCGGCTGCACCCCATGTCTCTGTGTGGCCGGAGCTCGGCCGTGCGGCCACACAGCCAGGATGGCGGCTGGGGCTTCCAAGCGCAGCTTCCTGCCCACGAGGCCTCAGGAGTCCGGCTTTCCCAGGGTTGGCAGAGTCTCCTGCCACCGCGGGAGACTGCTCTGGGGGCCTTGTCCTTACTGTCAGTCAGGGAGGCGCCCCTACTCTGGACTGAAGGTTCCGGCCTGGTCATGTGACCGTGGAGTCACACCGCAGTTTGTTAAAAGCAGGATCGGCATGGCTGAGCCCGGGCCAGGGAGGGAAAGGGCCTCGGACGAGAAAAGCGAGCCGGCTCCGTCAAGGACAGGCCACGCGCATGGCCACCAGGCTGTCGGGCCGGCCTGGGCGGCTCGGGCCCCTGCAGCCCTGCCCCGTTGCCAGCTCCCCCCTCACCCCCCGCCCGGCAGAACCACCCACTCCATGTCCCGAGCTGCCATGGCGACGTGCCGCGCGTCCTCCGGGGCTCTTGGAACCTGGCTCAGGCCTGGGCGTGGCGCCTGGCCACCCACCACCCTCCGTTCACCCAGCCACGAGTGCTGCCTGCCCCGTCCCCAGGCAGCGCGGGGGCCGAACGCCCTGCCGACCGCCCCCTGCCATCACGTCCACCTGGCGCACTCGCTGCCGCCGGGCGCCGTGCTGGGAGCTGGGACGCTGGAGCCGCGCTCACCGGCCGAGCCGACGTTGTCCAGGCGCCCAGGCCCGTGCGGGAGCTCGGGGGCCGGGGGCAAGGACGAACAGAGCGGCAGGGCCACCGCCTCCCCGAGGAGGCGACACGGCACTCGGCCCCGAGGAAAAGAGCGCAAGGTCGTTCTAGGCGGGGGAACGTCGCAGCGCAGGCCTGCTGTCGGGGCACGGCCAGCCGAGCTTTGCAGCCCGGTCTCAGGGTGCCCAGCCGGGAGGGTCGGGGACCGAGGACCTCGTCAGAGCCCGTCCGTGTGCATGTGCACCGGCCTCGCCGCAGGCGGGAGCCTCCCTGCACCTGCCACCTGCTCTAGGCCTGGCTGGGCGGGAGGACCCCAGGGCGATGCCTCCTCTCAACCTCGCCCACTGGTGGGACTGAGGCCAGGGGGACACCCCCGGCCCCAAAGAGGAGCCTCAGGCCCAGGTGACCCCGGGAGGCAGGAGCAAGGCCCAGTCTGTCATTTAGTCACACGATCAGCAGTCAAGTGGAGTCGGGTCCTGGGGGGCTTCCGTGCCACAGCAGGGAGAGGGGACAAAACAGGAAGGCCTGCGGGTATGACGTGAGAACACGGTGACGGCACCATGGAGAGAGATGGGGCAGGGGGGGTTGGGGAGAGGGGCCAGGCGTGGGGCAGGGTGGCCCTGCCTGGGGGAGGACCAGGGGGGGAACCAGCCGCCTTTTCCTGCTGCCTCATCCACTGTGACTTTAACAAAGTGAGAAAGGCCAGTCACAGCGTCGAGGGGTGCCGGCACCAGTGTGACCCCCCTGGGCACCCACCGCCCCCTGCCAGCCCTCGGGCAAGGGGCTTCCTGCCCACCCCGGTCACGTCTCCCAGCCCTGTTCCTCCTGCTCCACCGCCCTCCCCGCCAGCCGCCCGCGCCCGTTTCCTCTCCCAGCCCAGCCCACTGCTCGTTTCTACCCTGGGGAAAAAACGAAATCCAAGCCCGGACATCTCGTAACGCAAACCAGATGGGGAGCTGGCGAGAATGTGTTTCTCTGCATCCATCGCCCCGTCCCTGCTGTGCTGGGGGTCCGGTGAGCCCCGGTCGGGGCTCTGGCCAAGAATCCCTGCCCGGCTGTGCCTGACGGGGCGCAGGGGGCGATGCCACCGTCCGTGTGTTCGGCAGAACCTCCTCACAGCAGGTCACCCCGCTCCCGCGTGGGTCCCGGTGGGAGTTGGGGTTCAGTCTGTCCTCCCCTGCAGGGGGGGGGGCTGCCCCTCCGCAGTGGGTGAGCTGCAGCTCTGAGTTGGGCCCCTCCCTCCCCACCAGGACTCTACAGACCCCCATGGTCCCTCCTGGGCCCTGCAGTGGGTGGGCCGTGCGGTGCCTGGGCTGTGCGGTGGGTGGGCCCTGCGGTGCGTGGGCCCTGCGGTGGGTGGCTGGAGTCTCAGATGGGATCCAGAGCCGGGCCCGGCACCTCCTGGGAGCCCCTCCCTGAATCGGGGGGCTCAGGAAGACTGGAGCCCTCGGGCGCTCGTGGGGGCCGGTCCTGGGGAGGGGCCCTACAGACCCGCACGCTGCCTTCCCGGGGCAGAATGTCTGCGCCAGGTCAGGCAGTGCAGCACAGCAGCCCAGCAGCGAACGGGCACGGAGGCGCTTTGTGAACGAGAAGCAGCCGTGACGGCGGCGTCACTTTGTCCCTTTGTCCGTGCGGCAAACCCGAGCCTCGCTGGCCCGCCCTGCGCAGGGGCCACGCTCCCAGGCCTGACCGGTGAGGGAGACAGCCTGGAAAGCAGAGGGCCCGGGTCAGGAGGCCACAGGACAGGGCGGCAGTGGGTGGGGGGGACACTGGACGGGGTCTGGATTTTGGCAGGGCCAGTGCGGGGCGGCTCCTGCCTGAGGCCTCCCTCGGCGAGCCCCAGGGAAAGTAGCCATTGGCACTGGGGGCAGAGAGGGGACAGTTTGAGCAAAATAAGAAGAAAGCAGGTGGCACCTGAGGGTCATGCCCGGTGCACGGGAACGGAGATGTCCCTGTGCTGGGAGGAGCCTGGGCGAGGCTGGGCCGGGTGGCGGTGCTGCGGGAGCCACACAGGGACAAGGGCCGGGGCGAAGGCACAGCCGCAGGAAGCCCCTGGAGGGCAAGGAACACCCTGGGGCCCTGCTGAGGCTGGGGGACACGAATCCAGGGCAGGGGAGGGGACCAAAGGCCTGGATCACTTCTCAAAGGCTTCTATTTTTAAATTTTTTTTTTTTGAGACAGAGTCTCGCTGTGTTGCCCAGGCTAGAGTGAGTGCCGTGGCGTCAGCCTTGCTCACAGAAACCTCAAACTCCTGGGCTCAGGCAATCTCCTGCCTCAGCCTCCCGAGTAGCTGGGACTACAGGCATGCGCCACCATGCCCGGCTAATTTTTTCTATATATTTTTAGTTGGCCAAGTAATTTCTTTCTATTTATAGTAGAGACGGGGTCTCGCTCTTGCTCAGGCTGGTTTCGAACTCCTGACCTTGAGCAATCTTCCCACCTCGGCCTCCCAGAGTGCTAGGATTACAGGCGTGAGCCACCGCGCCCGGCCCTCAAAAGCTTCTAGAACTGTGCTGTCCTCTATGGTAGCCAGTAGCCCACGCGGCTATTCAGATTTGTTTTGTATTTGTTTTAAATCGAGATCTAACTCACATAACATAAAATTCACCATTTTCAGTGATTTTTGGGTATATTCACAACACTGTGTGGCCATCACCACTGTCTAATTCCAAACTGTTTCCACCACCCCAAAAAGGAATCCCTGGGGATCTCGTCCCGTGCCCCTGCCCCAGACCCTGGCGGCCTGGAGTCGTCTTTCTGTCCCTGTAGATTCGCCCTTTTGAACTTTTCGCATACACGGAATCTACAGCGTGTGGCCTTCTCGTGTGGCTTCTTTCACTTGCCATAATGTGTTCAAGGCTCACTCACGGCTATTCAAAATTTAAATTAAATTTAATTTAAAACTCAGTTCTTCAGTCACACCAGTGACATTTTTAGCTTCCGTATGGGGTGGCTCATTGCAGAGGGGTCTCTGCTTGGGGGGCACGTGGGGACAGGGAGAGCGGAGGCCACGAGTGGGGCCACGAGACCTGCTGAGCCCGGCCCTGCCCACCAGGTGGGCGTGGGCTCTTGGTCCCCTCGTCAGGTCCCCAGGGGCTGTAATGGGACCCGCCGACAGCGTCTGCGGTTTCACAGCCTCTGGCGACAGTCGGCCCCCCAGGCCACCCCAGTGCTGGGTGTCCTCAGTGTCCACTGGAGTTCTCCCGGCCCGTGTACATCCGGCCACTGCAGGTGACGCCGATTAACAGTGACGGGGACACAAGTTGGCTGCCGCTGTGTGAACGCAGCGTGGGACACGTGATCTCTTCAGGGGGGAAGGAAAATTGAAAAGGGGCCTTGTGTGATTTCTCCGCGCCAGGCAGCCGTATGTAGTTAGCGTTCTTGCCGATAGCATCCAAGGCTAAGGTTCGAGGATGCACACGTAGAAATATGCATGTGTGTGGTATTTAATGCATGTATACATTGGTGTTTAATTTTAAAAGATCGATTTAAATAACACAGTTTATTTTTTTCATTCCTGACAATTTCCAATGATCATCTTAACGAGGAATTAGGGAAGCTTCTGGAGGCAGTGGGCATGCACTTGGCCCACTTATCCGTGGGTTCTGCATCCAATATTAAAAGTATTTAGGGTGATGGCATCTGTGCTGAACATGTACGTTGGGCATAGTAAGTAACCTAGAGGCGATTTAGGGTCTACACGACGCTGTGTGCAGGTCACATGCAAGTGCTGCACCTTTTATAGCGGGCACTGGAGCATCTGTGGCTTTTGGTGTCCGCGGGGGTCGTGGAGCCAGTCCCCACAGGCACCGAGGGATGCCAGCGCTCACGTCACTACCCAGTGAAACCCGTGTCTGTCCGCTCATTTCCACTTAGCCATTTTATTTTTGAAAGTTCAAGCGACGGACGCGATGCAAACATTAGCAATAGGACAGCTGTCTTGGACTTTTAGAGAAGAGAGAAATTTGGTCAGAAAACATGCTTTCCTAAAAAAGCATTTTTAAACGGGAAAATGCAGAGGTTTGCCGGGGTGGACAGGGCGGTAAATGGCCTCCCTCGGGTGGACCCACGTCCAGCGCCCACGGACTTCAGCTCCCTCCACCACGTGCCCCGTCCTCACTCGATTTATGACCTAGCTGTGTCTTCCTTGTAAAAACCCCATGGCTGGATTTGGGGCTTAGCCCATCAATAGTCTTTGCCTTTTTACTGGCAAATTTATGGTTTCAGCTTGTCCCTCTGCTTTTTCTGTGCTTCTTGGTTCATCCTTTCTTTTATTTTTGAGACAGAGTCTCGCTTTGTTGTCCAGGCTAGAGTGAGTGCCATGGCGTCAGCCTCGCTCACAGCAACCTCAATCTCCTGGGCTCAAGCAATCCTGCTGCCTCAGCCTCCTGAGTAGCTGGGACTACAGGCATGTGTCACCATGCCCGGCTAATTTTTTCTATATATATTAGTTGGCCAATTAATTTCTTTCTATTTATAGTAGAGATGGGGTCTCGGTCTTGCTCAGGCTGGTTTCGAACTCCTGACCTTGAGCAATCTGCCCGCCTCGGCCTCCCAGAGTGCTAGGATGACAGGCGTGAGCCACCATGCCCGGCCCATCCTTTCTTTTTTATAAAGAAAACTGTTCCCCGTGTGTTCCTCAGCCAGGGCAAGAGCTGTGACCCCTCCACCCCCCGTATCCCTGCGTCTCCCACCACCCCGTCCCATCATGTCCTTGCGGACGGCATCTTCTCTTTCTTCTCTGGGTCTTAGCTAATCTCAGGGGTTAGGGTACTGGGGACGGCAGTCTTTGCTTCAAAATCTGGTCACCCTTTGATCTACGTGCATCTTGGAGCATGTCCTGGGTCTGTTTCTCCTCTTCTTTGAGTTTTTTTGTTGTTGTTGTTGTTTTGAGACAGAGTCTCACTCTGCTGCCTGGGCTAGAGTGCCTGGCGTCAGCCTAGCTCACAGCAACCTCGAACTCCTGGGCTCAAGCGAGCCTCCTGCCTCAGCCTCCCGAGTAGCTGGGACTACAGGCATGCGCCACCATGCCCGGCTAATTTTTTCTATATATTTTTAGTTGACCAATTAATTTCTTTCTATTTTTAGTAGAGACGGGGTCTCGCTCTTGCTCAGGCTGGTCTCGAACTCCTGACCTTGAGCGATCCTCCCGCCTCGGCCTCCCAGAGTGCTAGGATGACAGGCGTGAGCCTCCGAGCCCGGCCCTCCTTTGAGTTCTTGAGTATTTCCCATGTGGGCCTTTATGTGGCAGGCTTCTGGGGCCTTCTGTGTTTGAGAATGTTCGGGTCCTGCCCTCACACTCGGATGACAGTTGGCTGGATGTAAAAAGCAAGGCTGGAACGTCAGTGCTCCCTTCTGTACTCAGGACGCTTGTCCCGTCTTTTGCAGTCTGCACTGCGGCGGGAAGGCTCACTGTCCACTGAGTCTCGTTCCTTCGTCCTGTTCTCTGCTCCCTGGGGACTTTCAGACTCCGCTCCATCCCTGACGGTCTTCGGTTTCCCTCTAACATACTGTGGTATGGATTTTATTTGGAGTTCTCTGGGCCTTTGCAGTCTGAGATCTTTTCATCTTTCTTTAGACCTAGCGATCTGTTATTTTCCCCCAGTGTCACCATTTTCTCCTGCAGGTGCTATTGACAGTCTGTGTAGTCAATAACAACAAAGCCCAACTTCTTATCTAACAAAATGCATATTAATAGAAAAATAGGGGCCCTCATGAAAGAGAGGGTTGAGAATTATTGGCAAATCACAAGTCATCTTCTTTTTTTAAATAAATTGTCCCCGAGGGCCTGCCCCATCGGGGCCCTGCCCTGGCCGTCCGTGTGGGTTCCCCCTTCACCACTCGCGTGGCCCCACGGGCCGAGTTCTGCAGGCGAGGAGTCCGGGGCACAGGGAGGAGGAGAGCCTGTCCACGGTCACTCTGCTGGGCCTGGGCAGTGGCGGGGTTTGCACCTCGGTCCTCCTGCCTCCGTCAGCAGGGCTCGTCGCTTGGCAGGGACTTGTGGGGGGGAAGGTCTCCGAACCCTTTGCTGAGCGGAGCTCGGTTCGCACACGGCCGCCGACGGAGGCGTTTGCACTGAGAGCAGCGTCTGTACCCTGCAGCCCCAGCAGGTCGGGACGGGGTTTGCCCTCGGGCAGGGTGCCGCCTGGCCACATACGCCTGCGTTCGTGCCATCTCTGGCACAGAGCCGGGTCCCTGACATCCTTCTCCTGGGCCCACAGCGCTTCTCCTGCCTTTCTCATCCCTAGTCTGTTTGCTCCTCGTCTTCACCCATCCTGGCCCCACGGTACGCAGGCAGCTTCACAGGACATTCCAGGCTACCCTCGTGTCCCTGGCCATGCCAGCCCAGGTCCCCGCCAACCTGGCAGGGACAACCCAAGCGATGGCTCAGAGGCAGCCTCAATGCCTGCAGGTGTTGCAGGCCGGGGCACGGATTGTCGCTTTAGATCAGGCGTCCTCAAACTACGGCCCTCGGGCCACATGCCGCCCGCCAAGGACATTTATCCGGGCCGCTGGGTGTTTTTGCCGCCACTGCCTGTCCTGCTTAGCAGCCGACTCGTCCCGGGCCCACAGTGCGCACGCGTGGAATGTGCGCCGCACTCTCCAACAGTCTGAGGGACAGTGAACTGGTCCCCTGTTTAAAAAGTTTGAGGACCTCTGTCTAGACTGAGCGACGCCCCATTCCCCAGGCCCCACCGGCTGGAGTACCTGCGGCTACCTGCTAGGACCGGCAGCTTCACTCCATCCAGAACGCAGCACGTGGGAGACAGGGGTCACCAGTAAGGTCATAAATCAATATGTGGGGGGCATCCATTGGTTCGGCCCAAAAGGTGGGACGTCTTGGGGGGGCTTACAGGTTATAGGTGGGTTTAAAGATTCTTTGGCTTGTTGTAATTGGTTAAAGGACATGAAGCTTTGTCTAAAGGCTTGGAATGTTTCAACGTAAGGGTCTGTTATCAGAGACAAGCCACCAGACATAGGTCTGTTGTGTAAATTGAGGGCCTGCAGGGTTGCTTTGCATGCCCTTAGGCCTGTTAATGGGTTCCCAAGGATGTCCCCAAGAATATCATGAGGCCTGTCTGACCTCCCCAGTCTGGCAGGAATTTAGTTTTAGGATATTCCTTTGGCCATGAGAGCCTTAAGATCTTATTTCAGTTCACAGCATACCTGTTTCTCGGTGCTGACGTGAGGATAGCCGTGGCTCCCACTTCTTAGCGTGGGACATAAGGATGGCCAAAGCATAGTGCCCGGGCGTGGCGGGACCACTCAGTGAGTGTCAGGGACTGAGATTCTAACAATACTAATAATGTTGGTGACAGGGCAGATGTCGTGGGTTGAGCCTGTAATCCCAACACATTGGGAGGCCGAGGCAGGAGGATGGCTTGAGCCCAAGAATTTGAGACCAGCCTGGGCAATATAGCAAGACCTTGTCTCTACAAAAAAAAAGAGAGAGAGAGAAAGAAAATTAGCCAAGCGTGTGGCACATGTAGGGAACTGAGGTGGGAGGACTTCTTAAGCCCAGAGTTCAAGGCTGCAGTCGGCTAGATTGGGCCTCGGGCCACTGCACTCCAGCCTGGGCAGTGGAGAAAGAGCCAGTCTCTTAAAAAAAATTGATGATAAAATATAAATTGGCCGGGCGTGGTGGCTCACGCCTGTAATAATCCTAGCACTCTGGGAGGCCGAGGCGGGCGGATTGCTCGAGGTCAGGAGTTCGAAACCAGCCTGAGCAAGAGCGAGACCCCGTCTCTACTATAAATAGAAAGAAATTAATTGGCCAACTAAAATATATATATAGAAAAAATTAGCCGGGCATGGTGGCACATGCCTGTAGTCCCAGCTACTCAGGAGGCTGAGGCAGGAGGATTGCTTGAGCCCAGGAGTTTGGGGTTGCTGTGAGCTAGGCTGACGCCACGGCACTCACTCTAGCCTGGGCAACAGAGCGAGACTCTGTCTCAAAAAAATAAATAAATAATATAAATAAATATATTTCATGTCATCAAATAAAATATGATAATTGTCAAAATTATCATTATTATTTTGACTCTCCCATGACCCCAGGAACCTATTCTCACCACCAAAAACTAACGGTGGATTGTGAGCGATGCTTTTCCGCCAAGAGGACAGGGGAGCAGCCGCAGCCCCTGGGCGGAGCGGACGCCTGTGGTCCCGGGTGCCAGGGCGAGCCACACCCGGGGGCCCCCCACGCCTTCTTCCCCTACGCGGGCCCCTCCAGCCCGACAGAGCCACGTGCCCCCCGAACGGGGACTCTGTGTCCGGCAGGCTGAGCCCCACTAACGAACGAACGCCACAGCCCGCTCCCTCTGCCCTTCCGCCCCGCGTGCATCTGTGGCGAGTGTGGCCGTCGGCCCGTCTGCAGGAGGGTCTCGGTTTCCCCGAATTCACTCCGACTCGCAGAACCAGTTTTAAAGGTGAGGAGACGTACCGTGTGGACTTCGTTGTCAGAGCCTGCCCCCAGCTCGGAGAAGTGTGCACAAAACCTCCACCTCCCGTGGGGATCGCTGCTTCTTCCTGGGGGCTGGCGGTGGGTAGCCGGGACGACACCTGCGGACGTGTGTCGCGCAGGCCGTGGCGGGTGGCCCCACCTGCGGCCCCTCCAACCCCTGGAGACCTGTCGTCCCCCACACGGTGCTCACATCCCCTAAAGTCCTCCCAGGCTTCCCTCCCCGGGGAAATCAACATTCCACACGGGGCAGGGACAGGCGGGAGAGAGCCGCGTGGTTTCTGCTTCTGCGCTCCGAGCCACCGGCTTCGCCAGAGAAGGATTTTTACTCTTCAGCGAGTGCAAAGCCGCCCTTCTGTCAAACGGCCTTGGAAACCCAGCTGCGCCCGCTTCGGCCTTGCTCCCCACCCCTCAGACCCTCCTGGAGAGCCGGCTTCTCCCATTTTAATTTCTGTTTGTATTTAAAAGCACCACTCAGTCAGAGATGAAGCAGATGGCTCCGCCAGAAGGGAGATGAGCTATTAGCTGGATTCTTGTTTTAATTATTGAAGTGAAATTCACATAGCGTAAAATGAGGCAGTCGAATGGAACAGTTCAGTGGGGTTTGGTATATTCACAATGTTGTACAACCATCGCCCCTATCTAGTTCCAAAACATCTGCAGCACCCCAAAAGGGTACCCCAGACCCATGAAGCAGTTACTCTCCTTTTCCCTCTTCTCCCCGGCTCTGGCTCTGGGCTCTGGCTCTGTGGGTTTCCCTGCTCTGCGTGTTGTGTGTGAATGGAACCCAACATTATGTGGTCTCCGTGTCTGGCTCCTCTCTTAGCACGACGTCTTCAGAGCTCATCCTCGCTGTGGCACACGTCTGCGCTTCGTCCTTTGTGTGGCTGCGTGCCGCTCCACTGTGGGGACAGACCACACTTTCTTTATCCGTTCATCAGCTGACGGACATTTGCGTCGTTTCTGCCTTTCGGTGGTCGTGAGTAGTGCTGCTGTGAACATTCGTGTACAAGCACTCGTCTGAACACTTGTTTTCACGTATTTGGAAGGGACCACCTAGGAATGGGCTTGCTGGGTTAGATGTAACTCTGCATTTAGCTTTTTGAGAAACAGCTGATTCTTTTAGATGTTACTGAACAAGTGCAGGTAGCAGCTTATGGCAGGTCCTGACTTCACCTCACCCTCCTCGGAGCCCCGAAACTCTGTGCCTCTCTTGGGTATTTGGCTTATTCCGCTCACACCACAGAACTCTTTCCGTCCTCAGCCCGCCAGCTTGCGTAAGGCAAGACAAACCTCAGATGCAGACACCAAACCCGGCCACCTAAAGTTGGCGATAGAGCAGGGTGTTTGCACCCTTTGGATACAGTCATTTGTCAATCATTTGGAAATCTTTGCATAGACATGATAGATTAATCGTAGCTCAAATATAGTAACTCCAAACTGGCATTTTGCAATAACTTTGCAAATGATCACAGTGCCCAAATGGTGGTTCATAGACCTCTGGGTTTGCTGCACTCCTTCCACCTCCATTTGTCAGTCTGCACGGGCAACAGGGTGGGCAGAGGTCCTTTCTGATCTCTCACTGAAACTATAGTCTCTATGTGGCCAGAAAGGACTGGCAAGTTCTAGCATGACGG